>JAFLJL010016757.1:0-7500 GCA_018398815.1 Conus ventricosus
CTGACCATGGAACAGGTCCACGATGATCGACTGGTTCCGCAGCAAATGGTTCTCCCATTGCTGTGGTCAAATCACACCCTTGTTATACACAGTCTCCTTTTTTTGCAAGAAATAAAAAAACACACCCTGGACAGACAGAAATGTTATTTTAGCAAATGCATTCTTTCAGGAAATGCATCCTGTTGGAATCACTTTTTTTTTATCTGTTCCTATTTCCCGTAAACATTCTTGCTTAAATCTGTAGTCAACATTTAGTTCCTTTGTACAATAACTCCACTTTTACAACTCTGATGTCAGCCATTAGCTGAAGCTAGATAATGTCTTCAAACTGACTGAAATGCCTGCTCTCAGTATACACTACAGACACAGTATATAATAATGTTAAAATGTGTGATAGCTTGATGCTGCCTACAGAAATTCTTACACACATGCATACACACACAAAAACCCTCTGCCCAATCACACCTTTTGGAGGGCATAAACAACAGACAAGAAAGAAGAAAGGCAAGAAACTTCCAGAAAAGGCTGCTATGACACACAATCTTTACCTGTCGAGCCACTTCGTGATCTGGTCGATTGCTACTGTCCTTCAGTTCTACGTAAGGCTTTCGATGAACCCTGCATCACACACACACACACACAATTTGTGTGTGTGTGTGTGTGTGTGTGTGGTGTGTGTGGTGTGTGTGTGTGTGTGTGTGTGTGTGTATGTGTATACACACACACACACACAAATTGTCAACACATATTTAATAAGGCTTTTTAACTTCTAAAGCAGTTTCAGTTTCAACACTGCACACACACTAGACCTTTTATGCAACACAACAACTGCTAAACTAAAACACCACAGTGCGCAGAATTTTTTGCTGATGGATAAATAAATTACTAAGATGAAAAGATTTAAGAAATCAATCTCACGGATACTACTTAGTAGATGTCTGACCTGCACATACAGTTGTGAACAGACAGGGAGAACTAGTACCTCAGACTCTGCCAGAGGCATTCTTTTTTCATCAAGACATATTTGACGAAATACATACGCGTGTGTAGGAAGCACAACTGACAGGATATGCACTAGTGCAATTAGAGCTCAAACACTGGGATATGCACTTGAATTTTACTACTAAAAGTAGTTTAATGATATACTTACCTATCCAAACAAATCCCCACTTGGCAAGGTACATCGCTACACGTCAGGATTCTCATAAAAAATTTAAAAGTTGAAAATGGAAAGGGACAGCTAACTCTACTCCACCATCAAGCCACTGGAGAAAAGAATCACCTTATCTGAAATTGGACCCCACTTTAACACAAGACAAAAAGAGAACCTCTGGTTTGGGAGGATCAGCCAGAATTTTCTGTCTGAACCAGCCATGCTGTCAATTTCTGTCTGAACTGGCCATGCTGTCAAAAGAGAACCTCTGGTTTGGGAGGATCAGCCAGAATTTCTGTCTGAACCGGCCATGCTGTAAAAAGAGGGAGGTGGTAAGGAGAGAAAATGTTAAGGCTTTCTTTGACACAGAGAGTACCCAATCATTCAAAGTTATCCTTACCCAAGGTTTTCCTTTACACAGAGTACCCACTTGTCTGAAATCATCCTTTCCCAAGGTTTTCCTTTACACAGAGTGTACCCACTTGTCTGAAATCATCCTTTCCCAAAGTTTTCCTTTACAAAGTGTGTAGCCACTTGTCTGAAATCATCCTTTCCCAAGGTTTTCCTTTACAAAGTGAGTAGCCACTTGTCTGAAATCATCCTTTCCCAAGGTTTTCCTTTACAAAGTGAGTACCCACTTATCCGAAATCATCCTTTCCCAAGGTTTTCCTTTACAAAGTGAGTACCCACTTGTCTGAAATCATCCTTTCCCAATGTTTTCCTTTACACAGAGAGTAGCCACTTGTCTGAAATCATCCTTTCCCACTGTTGAAAGATGGCTAAGAGAAGTCTTCTTACCAGAAAAGAAAGAGGGACTCCAAAAAGGAAAATCAACAAAACATACCAAAGGACGAGGTAAGAGTGGTGGACAAAACGGGGGCCAAACTATCAGTCAGGTAAAGAAACTTCTTTAGTCATCCTCGGCAATCATTCCCTTCTACGGCAGTGATCAGACAGGTAGATCCAACCATCAGTCCACTTTGAAAAAAAATGCTGGTTTGCAGGTCCACTACATGTGGCACAAGGATCAAAGACAAGTATCTAACATCCGGGCGACCGCCTCTGACGAGGAATGCCAAGTGAGCGTCTTTAACAACTGGTACTATATTCCAGACCAAAAAAGCCTTAACAGAAGGAAAAAGCAGAACAAGTGAAATAAGCATCATTAACAACTAGTACTATATTTAAAAAAAGCCTTCATAGAAGGAAAAAGCAGAACAAGTGAAATGAGAGTTGTTAACTGGTATTACATATAAAAAAAGCCTTTACAGAAGGAAAAAGCAGAACAAGTGAAGTGAGAGTTGTTAATAACTGGTATTACATATTAAAAAAAAGCCTTTATAGAAGGAAAAAGCAGAACAAGTGAAGTGAGCATCCAGAATGGCCTCACTAAACGCATAGTGAACAGAGCCACACTGTATGGAATTCAAGGAGAAAAAATCCACATCAAAGGAACTTGACTCCTTGTAAAAAGAGGATTAATGTGCATACTGCAGACGGCAGAAGCGAAGGAATAAAAGGCGAAAAAGTTCTCTTCTTCAAACACAAAGGCCAAAACCAAGAGGCGCTTTCCAGAATCGAACAGAACACGAGAACGAGAGTTGAGAGGAGAGTGTTCTTTCGCCAAGGAAAAGGAGAAAACCGAACTCTGGGAGATCACTAAGGGAGATCACTCATGCTAACCATGTGGTTGAGAAGAGTTAGCACCCGTTCTCAATTTCATTTTTAATTTCTTTAATGAGAATCCTGATGTGTGGCGATGTTCCTTGCCAAGTGGAGGTAAAGCATTTGTTTGGACAGGTAAATATGAAGAAAACACAAGAGCCATATGGGTACTGCTTTTCAATAAGATGAAAAAGTTGTGTACATTCACACACGTCAGCAGTCTATGTCACTGGAATCCAAGATGACTCTTCAATATTGTGACATAATGTTGCTCTGAATGAGTCCAAAACAGAATTTAACAAAATTTTTACAAAGAAAATATGATGGAAAAGGAATTTTCCTATTGGTCATTCTACAAAATACTTTTCAGGCAAGCCTAAGACACCTTTTCGCCTTTCTGGAAAAGCGTTAATGAAATGAGGTGATAAAATGTGAAGACAGCTGAATAAAGCAGAAAACCAATGGACGATAGTAAAGAAGAATAAAATGTAAAAATGAAATTACAGGAACAAATAACAGAGAAACGCAGAAATGAGGAAATTACTGGCACATAAATTCCAGAGTGTATAAGAGTGACACCCACCCACTACCACCACCACCACATACAAACACGTCGTAGAACACACCCACACCAATACAAACACACACACAAACAATATGTATGTATATATATATATATATATATATATATATTTATATTGTGTGTGTGTGTGTAATATATATATATATATGTGTACGCGCACGCGCGCGTGCGCGCGTTCGTGTGTGTGTTTCTGTATGTGTAATGCCTGCTGAAGCGCACAGTCAGGTATACACACGAAACTAACACAAAAGCTAATTTTTCAAGAACACATGAGGAAACACACTGGCACAAACATAAAGAAGTTGCTTATGTATTCTTCACAACATGGTATGTTGCTGTAATGTTTGCAACAGTGTACGAAAGGTAGGCCGTTGCAAAGATTGGACAGCAGCATGACGCTTATATTTCTATAAAGTATAAAGTATGGCCATGATCTCAATGGCTGAACACTTCAAACCATCACAGCATGTCACATACCTGGCCATTACATACTGCAGGTCACAGGGCTCCCGTATGTATCTCCCAGGCAACGTGGTCCCTGGGCATTCTCTGCGACAAGTTCCACAGTTCCTTCAGGTATTTATTCTTTGCCCAAATGACAGACCATAGTATGACATAGTGGGGAACATTTTCCAGCATCTGACATCCATCACAAAGTAAACCGCGGTCACGATCTCAGCATGTTCCCAATGTGTTCTTCAGACCCTATTTTAGCCTTTCCCAGCGCATTCTTCAGACCCTATTTTAGCCTTTCCCACCGTATTCTTCAGACACTATTTTAGCCGTGTCTCCCAAAAGATCTGGACTAAGAAATGCATCCGTCTCAACGAAAGGAACGAAGTTGGAAAGAACCGATCCTTGAACTAACCGGCCAGAACAAAAGCGCCAAAGCTTATTCTTATTCAAATGGCCGCACTCCCCCGACACATGAGCAGCCTGATCACGTGGCCGACGGCCGATTGACTGATGCTTGCCATTCTTTTGTCTCACAGTCTGTCGTGGAACGAGGAAGATCCCTTGCAGACTGGTCCCAGGGTACACAGCAACTCCCTCAACTGCATCCATCAGTGCGACACAACAGGAGACGACCAGCTACTCCGACAGTCCAGGAATCGTCGACTCGACTGATGAATCATTAGAAAAGGGGGTCGGGTCCAGAGCACGTGACAATGGTAACGCTAGAGACGAAGCTTAATTTATCTATCTATATGTTTAATATCTACCTATCTATCTTTCTGTAACTATCTATCTTTCTATCTAATTATCCATCTATATATCTACCTTATTTATCTAATCTCTCTCTCTCTCTTATCTATATTCAGGCCTTTAGGTGCCTCTCAGCTCATTCACTGATCCAACACACCACCCAGCCACTAACAGAACTAATGACACGCAGTGGCGTTGTTGAATGATCCGTGTGGATGAGAAAACGAATCTGTGGTAGTAAGTACTGCCACACATAAGGGGCGACACTTGGAATTCCTTGACAAAAGCCACGACGGTGCAAACCGTTCCACAGGGTGTCCGGCATTAGCCACTAGCTGATCTGATCACCATGTCAACAAAGGACACTCAGAAAGTACCAGGTGATCACAAGAAAACACTTCAGGAATGGCATGCCTGTCCTGAAGCATCTCCTCTGGTACCGCTGTTCTGTCCATGGATGCCCGTCACTGAAAACCAGATCAGCCACGTGTCACAAGGAAGGCCAGTGGCTTTGTGCTGCCTGCATCACAGCTCCTCTCCGAGACTAGGCAAAGAAGTCTTCCAGCTGGTACCGGCAGAAAATTAGTGTGTGCATGTGTGCGTGTGTGTGCGTGTGTGTGTGTGTGTGTGTGTGTGTGTGTGTTGGTGTGTGTGTGCATGTGTGCGTGTGTGTGTGCGTGTGTGCGTGTGTGCGTGTGTGCATGTGTGCGTGTGTGCGTGTGTGCGTGTGTGTGTGTGTGTGTGCATGTGTGTGTGTGTGTGTGTGTGTGTGCATGTGTGTGTGTGTGTGTGCATGTGTGTGTGGTGTGTGTGTGTGTGTGTGTGTGTGTGTGCGTGCGCACGCGCGCACGCGCGTGCGTGTGTGCGTGTGCGTGTGAGTGTGCGTGCGTCTGTGCGTACGTATTCGTTTTTCTAGCTCAGATACCACTGTGGGTAATGCCAAGGGGCACCAGTCCTTATGCTACCGGATGAACAGAGTGCGTTAGAGGCCTGCTGATTAAAACACACTACCGGTAGTTTTGAGGGGGAAAGGGGGAGGAGAGAAGGAGCACACGCAGGGATGGAAACAAGCTTTCTTTCGCAAGTCAATCACTTTTCTGCAGATTCCACCCCATTCCACACCATCCCCCACCCACCCACCCCTTTTGAAAAAAAAAGAGCAAAGAACAGACCACTGGGAGCGTAGTCATTGTACAAAAGGAGGGAAGGAAGGAAAGAACCTTCAAAATCATCAACAGACAGAAAGAAGGGGAAGTTTCCTTTCGTACACTTCTATACAATGGCGGGAGGTGTGTGAAGGTAATGAAATGAATATGTGACAAAAAGGTGTATAAAGCGCTGGAGGCGCAAATACAAAGACAGCAAGCTGTGAAAAATGAAGGCAAGCGCCACCTGTTTCTACCCAATTCTGATTTACGCAATTTACATTTTCACGCAACAGATTTTGAATTCAAATGACATTCGGAAAGCGGGGCCGGAATAGCTCGGTTGTTAGAGCGCCGGACTCGTAATCTTGGGGTTGCATGTTCGAATCTCCGCCGGGCCGTTTTGGTACAGCGTTTTCTCCTCGAAGTTAACATTGGTTCTGACTCCACCTCAATAGTCTTTGAATGAGACTATAAACCGAGGTTCCGTGTGTGAACGCACGCATATCTTGCACACACGTAAAATCCCATCACCAACTTTCGGAAGAGGCCAGTTTGGCCGTTGGTATGGATGACACGATTACACATAGCATGCACTGTCCCCGATGATGGAGTATGGCTGCCTTTAATGCCGGGATAAAAAAAAGAAACGGTCATGCCACACAAAACTCCACTCCCTTTGTTAGGTAGATGGGATTAATCCCTGCCTGCCTATACAGGGAGTTGTCGCAGTAGTATCAGCCTGCGTACGCAAAAAAAAAAAAAAAAAAAGGGAAAAAAAGACATTCCTAAGAACTTCCCGCCTCACACTTGGGGCAGTTTTCTTGTGCCTGAATCAGACAAAACGGCTTTCATCTGTGTACATGTGCTGTGCACTCACCGCTCATTGAAATTCGCATCATCATCAGCCTACCAATCCAGCTTAACGGCACAGGAGCGCGCACTGATGGGCGAAAATGTGGTGTAGGCGGGTGAGGGGGGGGTGGGGGTGGAGGGTGAGGGCGCGTGTGTGAGCGCCCCTGCGTACGTGCGCGCATCAGGTGTAGTTTTGAAACGCAATCACCGCCACACACAAATATAATACAGACCCAAAAAAATAAATATAAGAGTGTGTGTGTGTTTGTGTGTGTGTGTGTGTGTGTGTGTGTGCGCGCGCACGTGTGTGTGTGTGTGTGGGGGTGGGGGGGGGGGGGGGGGGGCAGTGGATCCGGCTATGTCAGCTAACTAGAGATAAGGTTTCAGGAAAGAGTGGAACGAGATGGGGAGATGAGGTGAAAGAGCCAAATGGAAGGGGGGTGGGGGGTGGGGGGTGGGTGGGGGGGGAGGGAGGGGGGTGCTGGGAGGGTGGACTGCCACATGTGAAGTGCAGAATTCTTTTCACGGCGTGGCTGTGTGAAAATCCTGCCTGTTGGAACTTAACAGAGTTATAGGTTCAAGTCAGAAGCAGACAGGAAGAAAGAGTAAGGCAGACAAGCAGAGAGAGAGAGAGAGAGAGAGAGAGAGAGAGAGAGAGATGAGAGAGAGGAGAGGCAAAAGAGAGAGAGAGAGAGAGAGAGAGAGAGGGGGGGGAGGAAGGATTAAATGGAAGGAGTGCGGCAGGGAAAGGAAAGGATTTCCATTCGGACCCCTCTCATGCTTTGCATTAAAATTTAAGGCCTTACATGAGATTAAAATTAGGTTCATCTCGGAACAAACCAAAGGCTACCAGAAATAGCCCGTGCTCAGTTTTGTTTTCTAAATTGATGAAT
>JAFLJL010016757.1:20000-28946 GCA_018398815.1 Conus ventricosus
GAACCATCCAAACAGCAAGAGAGATGAAAACCTACAAGATAGGAGTCCTAGGACTGAGTGAGGCAAGGTGGCTACAGACAGGACAGCTGAGACTTTCATCAGGAGAACTGCTGTTGTACTCGAGACACACAGAGGATGGAGCCCCCATACAGAAGGTGTGGCCCTGATGCTGACACCAGAGTCGCAGCGGGCACTCATCGGCTGGGAACCTATCAACTCCCGCGTCATCACAGCCAAGTTTAGCACCAAAATAAAAACATCAAGTTGAACATCATTCAATGCTACGCTCCCACAAATGACGCACAGGAGGAAAAGAAAGATGATTTCTATCAGCAAGTACAAGCTGTGCTGGACAGAAGAGGAGCAAACCACATCACAATAGTCATGGGCGACTTTAACGCCAAGATAGGATCAGACAACACGGGATATGAAGACATTATGGGGACACATGGACTTGGACAGATGAGTGAGAATTGAGAACGCTTTGCAGACCTGTGCGCATTGAACCAGCTGGTGATAGGAGGCAGCATCTTCCCTCACAGGTGCATCCACAAGGCCACCTGAAGATCCCCGGACCACATCACGGAGAACCAGATTGACCACATCTGCATCAGCAGGAAATTCAGGCGATCATGGTGGGATGTGAGAGTGATGAGGGGAGCTGACGTGCCATCAGACCACCACTGCTTGTGTCAACAGTGAGACTCCGACTCAAGAAGTACTCTTCAACAAATGCAGCAAGGACAAGATATAATGTGGAGCTGTTTAGCAGTAAAGAAATAAAGGAGAAATTTCAGATCAGTCTTACCAACAGGTTCCAGCTACTTTAAGAATTGCTTGAAGAGGAGAGCACAGATATCGAGAACCAGTGGCAACATACCAAGAAACTTTGGCATGAGACCTGTGAGGACTTACTTGGAAAGAAGAAAACCGAACATAAGGAGTGAATCTCTGATGATACTATTCAGAAACTGAACAAAAGGAAAGAGGAGAAAGCCACACTGAACATGAGCCGGACAAGATCAAGCAAAGCACAACCCCAAGAAGACTACACCTGGGCGGACAAAGAAGTTAAGAAAAGTGTGAAGAAAGATAAGGACTTCATCGACAGACTTGCCAGATAAGCAGAGGATGCTGCAGGACAGGGCAACATGAGAGAGCTGTACACCACCACAAAGAAGCTGGCGGGCAAGTTCCAACAGACTGGCAAGCCAGTCAAAGACAAAAACGGAAAGACCCTCACAACAACAGAAGACCAATTGAAGCGATGGGCAGAGCACTTCACGGAATTACTAAACCGTCCCGCCCCTGAAGCACCACCCGATATCCCACCAGCGGAAACAGAACTGCCCATCAACTGTGGAAACCATCGAAAGCAGAGATCAGAAAGGCCATCCTGACACTGAGGAATGGAAAGGCAGCAGGACCTGATAAGATACCAGCAGAAGCCATTAAAGCGGATATTGGTATAGCTGACAACTTACTGTACAGCTCTTTCGGCAAGATATGGGAAAAAGAGAACATCCAGCAGAGTGGAGGGAAGGCATTGTCATCAAACTGCCAAAGAAAGGAGACCTTACCAACTGTAGTGACTACAGAGGGATCATGCTCCTGTCAGTGCCAGGCAAAGTTCTAAACAGAGTGTTATTGGAGAGGATGAAGGAAGCAGTTGACCCAAAGCTCCGAGACCAGCAGGCGGGCTTCCGGCGAAACAGATCCTGTGCCGACCAGATCGCCAGCCTCAGGATCATCATCGAACAGTCCTTGAAGTGGAACTCGCCCCTTTACATCAACTTCATAGACTATGAAAAGGCCTTCGACAGTGTAGAGATACACTATGGAAGCTACTGAGACACTATGGAATACCGGAGAAGATCATCTCTCATCCAGTGCACCTGTCAGGATATGAACTGCAGGGTGGCTCATGCAGGCCAGTTGTCAGACGGTTTTGAGGTGAAGACAGGAGTGCGCCAGGGATGTCTGTTGTCACCTTTTCTCTTCCTCTGGTCATCGATTGGATCATGAAGACCACAACAACAGGCAGGAACAATGGGATACAATGGACACTCTGGACGCAGCTAGATGACCTTGACTTTGCTGACGACTTGGCACTCCTCTCACATAGTCACACACAGATGCAGGACAAGACCACCCGCCTTGAGACAACATCAGCAGGAGCAGGGCTCAAGATAAACAAGAAGAAGACCGAGCTGATTAAGATCAACACACAGACAGCAGCCCAGTCACAGTCGGAGGCGAACCCATCAGGGAAGTTGATTCCTTTGTCTACTTGGGAAGCGTAGTTGACAAACAGGGGGGCACCGACCAAGACATCATGGCCAGGATAGGCAAGGCGCGAGCGGCATTCATCATGCTAAAGAACATCTGGGCCTCAGGAGAGATCAGAAGGACAACAAAATTACGCATCTTCAACTCAAACGTGAAGTCGGTTCTACTCTATGGCTGCGAGACTTGGAGAATGACCAAGGCAACACAACAAAAACTTCAGACCTTCATCAACACCTGTCTGAGGCGCATCTTCAAAATCAGACGGCCAGAAAAAAATCAGCAATGAAGATCTATGGAAACAAGCAGGACAGGAACCAGTGGCCAAGCAGATTCTGTGGAGGAAGTGGGGCTGGACTGGACACACTCTCAGGAAGCCAGCATCCAGCACCACACGACAAGCCCTGACTTGGAGCCCGCAGGGGAAGAGGAAGAGAGGCCGACCTCGCAGCAGCTGGAGGCGAGACACGGAGGCAGAGATTAAGAGGCAGGGGACCAACTGGACAGGCATTCAGCGAGCAGCCCAGAACTGAGTGCGATGGCGGAGTGTTGTCGATGGCCTATGCTCACCCTTGAGCTATGGGTCTAAGTAAGTATGAATTATCTCCCTTCGGTCTCTCTCTCTCTCTCTCTCTCTCTCTCTCTCTCTCTCTCTCTCTCTCTCTCTCTCTCACCCTACTTCAAACATCTTACTCAGCAGTAAATCTTTTATTCCTGATTTGTATTTAACTTTGCAGGCTGTTTTTACAGTTTACATAATTATACATTTTGCAATATTATTGATCTTTTGAATGGTGCTATTGTTTTTGTTTTCTTTCTTTTTTTATACTTTACTTTGTGCTTATCTTGGAGCGTTCTGTTTTACAGTTGGAGTGGTTATTTAAGTGTTGTGATAATATTGCAAATGTGATGGTGGTTTGTGGTGGTGGTGTGTGCGCCTGTGTGTGTGTGTGTGTGTGTGTGTGTGTGTGTGTGTGTGTGTGTGTGTGTGTGTGTGTGTGTGTGTGTGTGTGTGTGTGTGTGTGCGTGTGTGTGCGTGTGTGTGCGTGTGTGTGTGTGTGTGTGTGTGTGTGTGTGTGTGTGTGTGTGTGCGTGTGTCAAAGTCAAAGTCAAAGTTTTATTTAGAGATGGAAACATTGAATAAGCAACATATCTGCTTTTTTTTTTTACATCAAGCCATCTATGAAAAAGAAAGAAAGAGAAAAACAATTCAAATCGTGTACAATGCCTTTCATCAAAAGAAAAGTAAACATACCGTCTTCCCCCTCCCATCTCCTCCCCTTTACCCACTCACTTCCATTCACATAAAAGGTATTGATGCTCATTGCCGCCCCTATGGTTACATTCACGAAGTGTATATCTTTACCAATGTATTTCTTTTCTGCACAGGATGGACTTTTTTTGCAGTATCATATGTGGTTAACGATTCATGAGATAATCTTTCAATTTCTTAAACGTGCTTTTATTTTTTTTGTAATTTTAAGGGTTTTGTGAGTTTATTCCACAGATTTCTACCTGAATATACAAAACTGGATTTGTATAAATTGTTGCGTGGTCTAGGAATGGACAATAAATGATTATGTCTATGGCAATTGACTCTAAATGTTTCTGTAATCTTTTGGGGAGCTGTTCCATTAATAACGTTATATATACAAAGGGCTTTATTGAAAAAGAGTCTGTTTGGGAAGGTTAATGTTTTGAGTTGTTTGTAATCTTCATCAGTTAGGTAGCTTGATTTTAACAATACTAATTTCACTGCTCGTTTGTACAGACGATGAATTAATTTTAAATTATGTTCACTACAGTTGTCCAAAGGGTTGATGCATAATCAATTTATGACAAAATATGTTTTCGAAAGCCCGACTGACTTTCGTGGAGAAGTTTGTTATCAGCGAAATAAGAATACAGAGACTTATGCATGTGTTTTTCGATCGGTTTTGCAATGGCTGATAAAATGGATATCGGTCTGTAATTTGATGGGTTTGAAGAATCCCGGTTTTATACAGAGGAATAACTTTAGCTTCTTTAAATTTTAGAGGAAAAGTTTGTTTATCTATGCATAAATTGTATAAGTATGTCAAAGTATCTGTGATAACAGGACATGACAACTTAAGTATTTTTGTCTGTATATTTGTGTGTGTGTGTGTGTGTGTGTGTGTGTGTGTGTGTGTGTGTGTGTGTGACACTGTTTTGGCGGGGTGTGTGCATGTGATTCTGTATTGGTGTGGTGTGTATGTGGTATCTGGGGTGGTGGGGGGTGGGGGTGGTAGGATGTGTGCGTGCATGCGTTAATATTTATATATGTGTACAGACTGACACAAGATGGATAAATGAATCAAGGAATGACTGAGCACAGTGCAAAGAGTGGAATATTTTTAATGATATACTTGTTTATAAGTTGTAATATGTGAATTTTGATAATGGCACCACAAACAAATTTTCCTTGTATTTTTATGAGGACAAATAAAACATCGTGTATCGTGTATCGTGCATCGTGTGTGAATCGTGATGCTGAAAGCGAAAGAAAATTACCGCTATAGCTCGCTGCACCCCTCCGACTGAAAATTTTGACAGTGAATTAAACGAATAGATCTTTAATTATGATCCTCGTTCACTCACATTTTCACTTATTCTTATCCAGTCCAACGCCTGACTGCTCTTCGGGCGCCATTGACCATCATCCGTGCCTGTGCCCAAGCATTAAGATGAAGTAACACTGGTTTTTCTGGCCATAAGTAAGCATTATAAGTTACGATAGCAATAATGATAACAACAATAACAATACGGACAATGTGTCCTGTGCAAACCAACCCATACTGACCAGTACCTCCAGTTCGACAGCCACCTGCCCTAGAGCACAAGCTGGGAGTGATCCGAACCCTACGCCACCGAGCAAATACCATCTGCTCCACCCAGTCAAACCGTGAAGAGGAATTCCGCCACCTCCGGGAAGTGCTGAGCATCTCAGGCTACCCCAAATGGGCCTGGGACTTACCAGGAAGCAAGAAGATCGCTCCCCACCCCTCCACCAAGAAAACGAGGCCCCAATCGAATGTGTATGTGTTGAGGGAAAGGAGTGTCATAAAAAATACCCCTGATTCTTAGTAGCTTAGAGACATTAAATATTGTCTCAATGTCAAATTCTTTAGTTAAGAAATATTTCATCTTTTTGTTCCATTTCTTTTTCATTTACGTTTGTTTAAATGCATTATGCACTGTGGTTCGACTTCTATTCAATGCACTGTAAATGTCTCGTTTTCAAAGAAAAGAACCTTCTTAGGAAGGGGAAAAAAGAAAAAAAGAAAAAGAAAACGAGCCCCACCCTTGGACATGTCACCATCCCTTATGTCAAGGGTGTGACGGAAGCCCTCGCCCGCAAGATCTGGAAGAATGGCGTGGTGGTCTACTCTAAGCCCTACAACACCATCAGAAGCAGACTAGGGGCCCCAAAGGGCAAAGTGGACAAACTAGAACGATCAGGGGCAATCTACGAGATCCAGAGTGGATATTGTGACCAGACATACGTCGGAGAAACAGAAAGGAAATTGAAACTCCGCATCAAAGAACACAAGAGAGAATCATCACCAGTCGGAGAACACTTGAACATCAGCGGACATGAGTTCTCCCGTGACAATGTCAGCGTCCTGGACCAGGAACCTAAATGGTTCTAAAGAGGAGTAAAGGAGGCCATCTACATCGCGGCCACGTCTCCTTCCCTCAACCGAGACCGGGGGCAACATAACCTACCAGCAGCCTACACTTCCCTTGCTCGGTCTTGTGACTTGAGTTCATCTCGAGATCACGGGCACCAAACCCATCTCACTCAGCGAGACATTCGGCGCTGACGAAGGCCTCTGGATGGAGGCCGAAAGCTTCGCTTCAGCAAAACTTTCCTGTGTGAAAAGGTAAAAGACTGTTTAATCACAACAATAACAATTATAGCAATAATAATGAACAACAACAACAACAACAACAACAACGATAATAATAATAATAATAATAATAATAATAATAATAATAATAATAATAATAATAATAGTAATAATCCTTACTAACTGCGGTGCTCAGTTCGTCGCCAATTTGATGCGTGAGATCTATCGGCTATTGTCTGTGTTGTCTGTGACTACCGCTCCATCTTATCCTCAGTCCAATTGTATGATCGAACATTTCAACGGCACGATGAAAAGCTTGTTATGGAAAGTCTGTCGTGTACGCCCTATCGACTGGGATCGTTATGCCCCGCATTATTGTTCGCTTACCGATAATTACCCAACGCAACATTGGGATTCTCCCCTTTGAGCTTCTGTTTGGTCACTCTCCCAGAGGTCCACCTCTCCTAGCAGACAGCTGGACTGGTGCAGGCACTGTTACAGAAATGTCTACCAGTAAGTGTTTGACCTATGTAACCGCATAGTTGGCAATTGTGAATTTGCACAATGGATTGCTGACCACAACACTGAAGCTGACAGAAAGTCTAAACCCGCTTGTTTACTGTCGGGGACAAGGTTTTGGTCTTGTTGATTATTACCACAAGCTAAAGGTTTTTGTGGAAAGGTCCTTTTATAACCCAGGAGAAATGTTCCCCAGTCAGTTACAAGGATGGCAAGTCTGCAGTGTTTCACGTCAACCTGCTCAAGTTGTGTGTTGGCAGGTGTAATGTTCCTATTACTCAGGATGTTTCTTTCCCTGCTTTTCCTCCTCGTGTTTGGAAGGATGTTGACTTGTCTGAGGTCCGTCCAGCTGACTGTGTGTCTAAGCACAATTCTTCTCATCCAGTGACTTCTATGTCGTCCACTGCTGGTTCCTCGCCACCCATCCAAAGGATTGCTGGTTCGAATCCCAGCAGCGCCAGAAAAAGAAGTTGTCAGTAGAAGGGCATCTGGCAGTCATGGCCTGGATGCGGCCTGGCCCCCTTAGAGTGTAAGGAGTTCAGAGCCGAAACACTTGTCTGAGGGGGGTTTCTTCTCTGAAGACCTTCTGCTGTCAAGCTCTCCCTAGAGTTTCTTCCTACTGATTTCATGCTCTTACTATTATTCACGATTGTGTTTCTTATCTGTGTGATGCTAGCGCCTGCGACCTATCTCATTGGGGTTTGAAGAATTCCCTCTTGGGTAATTTATTGCCCGAAAATGGGTGGAGTCATGTACCCCGGGAAAAATATAATTTTCCGCTTGTGTGCATTTTAAAACGGTAGACTTGCTCTGCAGATGTTTAATATGTTTCTAGGAGAACTTTAACTGGAGTGATTGAAAACTCACCTTTATAGGGTGCTTGCTCCTCAGTGATCAGTTTTTGAATAGTAATTTGTACTCTCGCGAAAAATGAGACTGCCTGTCACTTTGACGGGAGCAGTGGACTAGCTAAGAAGAGAGAGAGAGAGAGAGAGAGAGAGAGAGAGAGAGAGAGAATACAAGCTTTTATCGCAATCTTGAATTTCGATCGTTTATTCTCGTTTGATTGTGATCGGAATTCTTCCAAGTCGTACCCCTTCACACATCCATTAGGTAAGATGAGGATACTGTGATCAAAGCAGTACAGTGGGGAGAGTTGTTGCCTCACAGCAGTACAATGGGGACAGTTGTCTCACAGAATAACGACAGGGAGACTTCTTGTTTCACAGCAATACAGCAGGGAGAGATGTCTCACAGCAGTACAGAGGGGAAAGGTGTTATCTCACAGCAGTACAGCAAGGAGAGCTGTTGTCACACAGCAGTACATTGTGGAAAGTTGTTGTTTCACAGCTGTACAGCAGGGAGAATTGTTGTCTCAAAGCAACACAGGGGGGAGAGAAGTGTTGTCTCTCAGCAGTACAATGGGGAGAACTGTTGTCTGTCAGCAGTACAGTGGGGGGAGCTGCTGTCTCTCAGCAGTACAGTGGGGAGAGATGTTGTCTTTCAGCAATACAATGGGGAGAGCTGTTGTCTGTCAGCAGTACAGTGGGGAGAGCTGTTATCTGTCAGCAGTACAGTGGGGAGAGCTGCTGTCTGTCAGCAGTGCATTGGGGAGAGCTGTTGTCACACAGCAGTAGAGAATGTAAATATACGGGTTCAAGCTCACCCATGTTATTTTGCACGAAAACCCCCCTTTTCACATCTAAATCACGTCCATCTCATGTCAGTTTTGACCAAATTTAACACCCGTTTTACAAAAAAATTAACACCCCAAAACCTCTAAAAATCGACAAAATCAGCGCATTAAAATGGGGGCTTATGTGCTAGATAAGATAGGGTGATCGTGAACAAAGATATTTACATTCTCTCCAAACACATAAAATTAACTAAACATTTAACATTTATATGGCCTGACTGCCCTACCCAGACTGGCCCTGCTGTTGTTACGTGATACTGCAAAACCGATAAAGTGCAATTACTGTCCCGACATCGAACCGCCCCGCTCAGACTGGCCCTGCTGTTGTTACTCGTTACATGACACCGCAAAACCGATAAAGTGCAATTACTGCCCTGACAGCGAACCACTGCAATGCGACTCATTATTATTCATCGCGCGTGCGCGCTAACCAATTGGCTGGAGGTATGACGTCATTTTTGGTCGACAGGTTCGCAGACCCCCAGCCAGTCGGCCATTTGTGACCGGAGCGCCACATTGGAGGGTTGTGTTGTGTAGACGTGCGTGCATTTTCTGTGATAGAAGTGATTTTAC
>JAFLJL010016757.1:29946-54946 GCA_018398815.1 Conus ventricosus
GTGGTCGGGGCTAGGTTGGGGGAGGATCACAAGGTGGGCACTGCACTGCAGCCATTCCAGTTTACGGTGCAGGCAGTGTCGGGGAAAGGACAATGGGGTTTGGCAGACTTTCTTGTCGCTTGCCGTAGAGAGAGTGAGAGAGGGAGGAGGGAGAGTGGGAGAGTGAGAGAGTGAGATCCATTTTACCGGGGTCAAGAGGGGTTGACATTGTCGAAGATATGCAGTGTCATTTGAAGAGAATGATGTAGAAAAAGTGTTGCTGGGTGTGGTATTTGTAGCACGCGTTGCAAAACGGTCGTGCATGGTCAGAGCACCCTAGTTACGAAATGTATATGTAGAGCGTATGTAACGGCTGCCTGTAAGTGCCTGCGTTAAGGTCGTGTGAGGCAGAATTGGACCAGAGTGATTAATGTATCGCGGTTAATGAGTATTTAAAAGTGTTGTTGGAATGATGATGGGGTGCATCAAAAGTAACAGCAGGGCAAGTGAGGGGGTGTGGTGTTGGATTTTTATAGTAGGGTGTGAGTAAACGCCGATCGAGTGAGAAGTTTTTGTTGGTTTTAACCTGTAGTTAAAACTTAGGCAGGGGGTGTGTCACCGATCGGCAGTATAAACCAGCCGTTCATGTGTTTGGAGTAATGGTAGTTCAAAAATAGAGAGCGTGTGCGCGTGTGCATATGTGTATATCGAGGGCGACTGCTAGAACTTCGAACTTTGAATTTTGCACTTTGAAGAAAACACAAAGAGAAAGTTTAAGCAGCTATTTTTTATGTTTCTTATGACGAAATGCTTTGCAAATTCACTATGTTCACGTAAACATATGGTGTAAAGGGATGTAAATAGTAAAGGATAAAACAATGCCTACATTCATTTTTATGTAATGTGTAGTACCAACTGAAATAAGCAATTTCAGCAGCATTTTGACCCACTGTACTGTCCATGTTTGTACTGCTAAAGTTAGTAACAACTGTTACTGATATGTAGCCCACCCCGTAAGTGGTACAGGGCGGTGCACTGTGGCTGCTAAAGTACTCAACTTGGATTGCGAATTCTAGCACGCACTATTCCCCCCAAAGCTGGCCAATCCTGGGAGCTATCAGTCTTTATCCCAAATAATTACCTCTAGCGGGTTCTCTTATGGCAGGGTCCCTTTCAACATACTGACAAAAATCCTCAACTCAAATTTTAAGAAGTTTTATTAAGCTTCCTTCTGAGATAATGGAGTGTGTTTCTAGAGATAAAACTATGCATTTGCATTTAAAGTCTTTTTAGTTAAAAATATCCTTCAACTTGATAGACAGCAAGACATGAAAACAAAGTAAGTGGGCCTTTCCATGAGGAGAAACATTGATCAATCAACATTGCAAATAAATATGTACAAATACAAAAAAAGACATAAAAACTTTACATACCCACTGTTCTCCTCCTTTTTTTTTCGCCGCTGACAAAGAATATTTTGTTGAAACATAGCCATCCAAGATTATAGTTATCAACAGTGAAATTCCACATACCCCTTCCGATCTAAACAAATGCCATCTTCACAATTCAGAACAGTACAGTTTCAAGCTTCCTTTCATGAATTAATCTAAATCAGTTCTAGCACAACACACTGTGATAATCATCGTTCTCTAAATGAGTTCTAGCACGGCACACTGTTTGTATAATCATTGTTCTTTTAAATGAGTTCTAGCACAGCACACGTTTGTGATAATCATTGTTCTCTAAGTCAGTTCTAGCACAGCACAATGTTTGTGATAATCATTGTTCTCTGCGGGTTAAACAGTAACGATTTGATAACACACACAACCCCACCCCCATCCCACCCTCCCCAAACAGATTTGCAGCAAATTCTAGTCTGTCTCCTCCCCACTGTCACAGTCGTTCACATCCAGCTCCTCCAGACAGTCCACCTGGTTGGCCAAGGTCGGCAGGTTGTTTGTAGAAGGGGTGGTGCTCCTCTGGAATCACACCTGAGTGACACAGGGAAAGCAGGTCTCGCTTCTTGGCCTCTGAAATGGGCAGCTTGCACTGGTAACGGGGCTTGATATCTGCCCCAGAGATGGCTGCCTCCTCCTTGCTGAGGGTGTTGAGAGACAGAGCTGGGGGTAATCACTGTCAACAAAGTCGTACTTGAAGACATGGTGTCTTGGGCCCTTTTGCTGAAGTGGATCACCTTCATCTTCAGCCAGCTCACTCGCTTGTTGTGGCTGTCCCCCTTTGGGTGTTGCGGATGACCTGTGAGGGCCAGGTGCTTGAAGTCAAGGATCTGACTGACCGAATGGGACGACAGTGTGGGGGTTGTGCCGCCTCGCCATGCGAAAAATAATATCCCAGCCACTGGGAGTGTAAACAGGCTTGCTTTTTGTGCGAATGCAGTGCATAGAATCACATTCCATCTGCGTGTGCCGGCCCTCCAGAAATTGTGGGTGACTGAAGTGATATTGTGAATTGCTCGGGGGCGTACAGGATGGTTTACTGCTAAGTACTGATTGCGATTTTTCCTCCACAGCAGTCTGATAGAGCACAACCTCTTTCAACTGTCACTGAAAGTGACTGGAAGTAGAGAAGAAGGCAAGAGGCATTTCCACTGAGCCCCTCTTTCCATTGTCTCATCCCAAACATAGCAGGTTGCCTTTCCATCTGCCAGAGAATACACCGTGAAATTGTACACAGAGAGCTTGCGCTTGTAGTCAATTGACTAACAAGGCCGCAGGGGGTTGGTAAAACCCAGCCTAAGGGTCAAGAGTAACAACATGGATTGACGAATCTTGTTTGGCCAGCTCCTTGTCTTTTGCCTTCTCCTCTCTTCTCATAGTTTCATCTGGGTGTGCCTCGGGTATTCCTTTTCCTCATCTTCTGTTACCCTTTTTTGAGTTTGCCGCATAGTTCCCCACACACTAGGCACTAAATTCTTTCTTTGGTTTGTGGAAGGATAAGTTGAAATCCGAATTGAATACATCTCTGTATTTACGACAAGACACTGAGTGTTTCCCTCAGCCTGGCATTCTCCTTGTACAGATGGTACATCTTGGTGACGGTGAGAGCAGGGTCAAGGTACTGTCTCTTGGTGTCCTTTCTTGTGTAGTGACTCTCAACCAGGGGAAGGATCGGATGTGCCTCCGTACTCCACCGCAGCTGTCTGGTCCTGTTGTGACTGGGTGTTTTCCCCGTCCATCACCTCCTGTAAAGGGGCCCCAAGTCGCTGTTGGCCATGACATGTTGACATAGCCCTCTCCAACATCCAGGGTCGCAGAAAAAACTTCTTGCACACCCTGACCTGCTGCCCTTGATGGTGAAGTGATAGGATCTGCTACGATGCGTTTCTTGGGGAATGGACACTTGTCCTTGCCGAGTATGGTCTTGCTCTCTGTTCATGATATTTGAGCATACAAACTGCTTTTGTCTGTCATAGGATGGCAAAAGGCATAGAAAATGTCGAAAATTGCCGGCGATCATCATTTTTCAATTTTTTTACAATCAGACCTGAATTTGGTGCAGTCAGCAGAGCGTATTTCCCTTTTTCTGAATGGTTTTTTCCTGACTGAGCTACATGTCTTTACCTTGCAGCTTCAGAGCCTTTTTAACGTTCTTTTTCCACGTTTGTGGGTTGGCAAGAACGTTCCCTTGACAGTTTCTTTTTTGGTAGGGGTTGTAGAGGCCCTGCTTTCTTGGGTGGAATGCTGCTGAGGAGACCCTGGAGATGCATGGCTTTTCTGAAGTGTCGGGAAGGTGTCCCTTCTGTGTCACAAAACCCCTTGGGGTCATAGCTGGACTGCTCTGTGGGCTGCGTAATGAACATGCAGGCATCGTAGTGTTGAGGTCGCATTGAAACAGGGCCAGACTGATATTTGGCTTTGTCAGTTCTCCCTGCGTTTATCGGCTCCACAGTGAGTTTGGACCCCCCGCTTGTGAAGATCTCCACATGCCTTTTGGTCCATTCTGCCAGGACCAGTGGCAAAAATCAGCAATGCTTGTGACCACTGCCTTCAGTCCGGAGGTCCTCGATGGCATCGATGTAAACGGGGTTGTCCATGTCACGCGCCTCAGCCCCAAGAAATGGCATGAACACTGCCTCTCTGTCAGGGGAAGATCACACAGCTTGGCCCGTAGTTCACTGGCTGTCACGCCTTCGATGGTGTCACTGCAGCTTCAAAAAGCAATTGCATCAGCTTTGATTTGGAACGCGAACGTATCCATTTGATCCAAGGATGTTGTCAAGTGAGGTTTGGTGGGCCAGTGTCCCCTTTTTGAAAGCTTTTTAGCCTCTTCCAAGCTCGCACGTTTTGCTGCATCAAGTGCATTGTCAGCTGATTGTTTCGCTTTTTTAATAAGTGGCTCATCATCACTTGAACAACAGTCCTATATTTACGTCTGAGAGCAGACAATGGCTCGTCCTCCTCATCGTCGTCCTCACTGGGGGGCACTGCCTCGTCCGGCTGATATTCAGCTCCTTCTGCCATCATTACACCCGGCTGTAAACAACAAAACAGTTGCATCACTCATGATGATATTACTTAAATAATAAAACTCTCTCTCTCTCTCTCCCTCGTCTCTCTCTCTTCTCTCCCTCTCTCTTCTCTCCCCAACACACCCCACACACACACACACACACACACCACACACACCACCACACCACACACTCACACACACACACACACACACACACACACACACACACACACACACACACACACACACACACACACACACACACACATGCATAACTTATGTAATTTCGCTTGTATTACAGACGAACACACACATGCACAGAGATAAAATTATTGAGAGAGAGAGAGAGAGAGAGAGAGAGAGAGGAGAGAGAGAGAAAAAGAGAGAGGGGGGGGGGGGGGGGGGGGGGGGGGGGGGGGGGGGGGGGGGGGAGAGAGAAAAGAGAGAGAGAGAGAGAGAGAGAGAGGGAGGGAGAGGGAGAGAGAGAGAAACTGAGACAGAGACAGTGACAAAAATAAAACATCATTACCTTTTTGATGAGAAATGCGATGGGAATATTGGCTGGAAAATCCAACTGGGATAGTGTGTTGCTTCTTCTATTTGAAAATGGCAAAATGGGAAGAACAAAGGCTGGAAAATCCGACTTGAGAAATTGTGTGGCGTTTCATATGGAAATGGCATAATGGGAAAGAAAACTGACATGTGTCCAGGAAATCGTTCCTAGTGTGGTAAAAAATTTAAGGAGCCTTCCTCGCTGGAAATGCTGCCATACTGCCCGATGTGTTTAATTGATGTACCAATCCGGACAAGTTGCTGATGCACATATCTCAAAACTCAAGTTTACAATAGCAGTCCCCGACGCTACACTGATACAAGGCGTATCTTGCACCCCTGCCTATGTTTTGGCCAGTGGCAAAGAGATTTCAAAAGAAACTAGTGTGCTATAACTCAGTAAGTGGAGATTCCGAGTTCTAGCAGTTCTCTGCCTGGCAAATGAGTGACTTTGCTGGCATGCTATAAGTTTCTTTGCATTGATACGTATTATGTTGATCCCTCCAACTTGTGTGGTGGACCTGTAGAATATCGTAGCGTGTGAATAACGGTATGGTTCTTTACTTAAGTACTTTTTGCTTTCCAAAAAGAACCTGGGATAAAAGATAATTGATTTTAGGTTTTTAATTATTTACTCAATCAATTTTACTAGAATTCGAAAATATGACTTGCCTTCGGGAAAGAGAGATTCCCTAAAATCTAGCAGTAGAGTATAAAAATCTCAAAATCGAAAAATTAATCGAGTTACTGACTTCTAGCAGTCAGCCTCGATATGTTGGTGTGTGCGTGTGGGACGTGTGTAAGATTGGGGTTTGGGTTATGGTGGTACGGTTAAGGCTAGGTAGGGTGCTCGGAATAAGATGCACATTATTCTTGAGTTCTATTTGACTTTGTTGTAGGGTTGGAAGCGGGAGGTGGTTTCATTCCCGTTTGTTACACGTTTGTTACTTGGGTTTCTACACTATCGAAGGCGGGGCTGGATTATCGGCTGTTGTGTTGTCAATGTCTGTGAGCTTGTTGTGGTAAATTGTCGTGTTGTTGCACGGGATCATACTGTTCCGTTGGCTCACCGGCGTTGTCAAGGCTCTGCGGTGGGTTACGCTGACTCTGTCCATTCGCTGGTTTTGTGTTGGAGTACAGTTCGCTTGGTTCCGTCCAGGTCGGACTGAGTTGGGTTTATGCTTGACTTCGGTCCTGGTGTTCGTCGGAGTGGAGCGCCTTGTAGTTGCGGCGGCGGGGGACAGCGCCGTTTGTCGTGCTGACGTGACTTAGAGTCATTATGTTAGTGCAAGGTCCTCGGCGGGTCCTAGTGTGCCCCTTGCCGCCTGTTGCCGGGTTCTGTGTCGTCTCTGTTGGCAAGCCACTTCAAGGCCAGTTGCCAGATAACTGGTGTGTGTGATCGGTCTGTCTGTCCAGGTTGTGTCAGCAAGGTTTGGTTTCCGGTTCCGTCCTGAGGGTGGGCTGACTCTCCGCAGTATGCTGAAGCGTGCCGGCAGGTGTGTGCGGCGCGGTCCAGTTGCCTGCTGCTTTCCAGGAGAGGGTAATCCCATCCAGGCGTTCGGCCGTCTTTCGGCTACCGGGGTTCTACCGGGGTTTCTCCTGCCACCTGTTTGTCTCTACCCGGTTTCGGCCGTACTGTGAGAGGGTCGCTGCTACCAGACTTCCATCACCACCTCAGTGTCGGCGGGGCCTTCATTGAGGAGGAGGGGTCCTTCGAGACCCGGTCTCGTTCGAGAGGGCGGTCTGGCGGTTGTGGTGTTGCGCCGGGGTGTCGTGCCCTGCGCAGGGGAGGAGTCTGGACCGTGAGGAGTCACGGTAGGCGCCGGTGGGGTAGTGTCTTAGGGGTGTCAGCTGCGTGAGGCCACGGACAGCGACCGGTGGTGAGCGGAGGAGGACGTTCATCCGTGGAGGGAGAACAGTAGGGGTCCACAGGACAGCGCTGGGGAGCTGAGTCATCCGTGGGGTGTCTGCCTGCGAGGGGTCCACGGTCAGCGCTGAAGGAGCGGAGTTCATCCGTGGAGGAGTCTGATCTGTGAGGGGTCCACCCGGGACAGTGACAAGGACTAGAGCTTTCCGGGCCGGGATAGGTTGTCCATGGGTGTTTGTAGATAGAAGGGGTGTATGCGTTAGGCATGTAGGGTAGGGGTTGTTTGCTACTGCCTCCTTTTTGGAGACGTAGTGGCCAGCACAGTGTTGGGTACTTGTCGTTGCCTCCCGAGGGGTCGCAGTGACAGTGCGATATTGGTCCGGGTAAAAGGAATGGTGTCGGGTCCTGGGGAGAGGTGTGGGTGGTAGCAGTTTTAGTTTAGAGGTCCCTTGGGTTTATTCTTGTTCCCTATTAGTCTAGCACCTTGTGTGCGGGCTATCTCTGCGTCCCTAGGTCGCTGTGATTATACAGCAACGGGTGTTTTAGTTTTGGTTAGGGTTCTCTGGGTCGTTGTAGGGTTGGGTGGGTCAGTGAAGAAGTGGGATACCGGTGTGTGGTTGTAGATGGACGTGAGTGGTGGCGCCATAGTGTGTGTGTGAAATAAAGAAGCGCGCTTGATTGTAAAGCTGTGTTATTGTGCTGTATTGTCTGCTCTAGTGTGTAATAGGTGTGGGAAAGGGTGGTAGGGCCGTCCGGCTTAGCGACCGTGACCTTCAGAGGAGGAGGCGTCCTTCGAGCCCCGGACGGCCCTACCACCCCTACCCACACCTATTACACACTAGAGCAGACAACACAGCACACTAACACAACTTTACAATCACGCGCACCTCTTTATTTCACACACCCCAAACATACCATGGCGCCACCACTCACGTCCATCTACAACCACACACCGGTATCCCACTTCTTCACTGACCCACCCTACCCTTCTACGACCCTGAGAACCCTAACCTATGCTACAGCACCAGTTGCGGTATATCACTGCGACCTAGGGACGCAGAGATAGCCCGCACACGTGGTGGCTAACTACTAAGGACAGGGATAAACCCAAGGGACTCTAGACTTAAACTGCTACCACCCACACCTCTCCCCAGGACCCACCCTTCTCTTTTGACCCGG
The DNA here is from genome assembly GCA_018398815.1 of Conus ventricosus. Lineage (NCBI taxonomy): Eukaryota > Metazoa > Mollusca > Gastropoda > Neogastropoda > Conidae > Conus > Conus ventricosus. Next base: position 37,994 of record JAFLJL010016757.1, read on the forward strand.
GACCCCTACCGAACTGGTCGCTGCGTCCCTAACGGAGGCAATGACAAGTATCCTACACTGTGCTGGCCACTACGTCCCAAAAGGAGGCAGTAGCTAACACCCTTAACCCTACTCCCTAACGATACACCCTTTTTACCACACCCCTGGGACAACCCATCCCGGCCCGGAGAGCTCCAGTCCTCGGCGCTGTACTTGGCCCCTCACAGGCCGACGCCTCCCCGGACGACTGCACTCCGGTGCTGACCGTGGCCTCCCACAGTCCGACTCCCCGAAGACTCTGCACCGGCGGCGACCGTGGCTCCTCAGTCTGACTCCTCCCCCGCGCTTGGGCACAACTCTCGGAATGGCCCCGCCGGTCACTACGGTGAGGGATAGGCCTGGTGCAGTGCCCTCTCGACATCATCTTCTTCTCGAACCCACCCTTGTAAAAATCTTCCATCTCAGTCCCGGAATCACGCGACCCCATGACATAATTGTCACTGACTCCGACACCAAACCCAAACGTTCACCCCATCCCCCGCTCGCCAGAAAATGCTACCAGTTCTCTAAAGCGACTTCGGATCTCTCTGATCAAGCTGTGTGACGGGATCTCTGACAGACATATCAAAAGGCAAGCCTAGGATTCAACAGAGAAAACTCCGGTCTATGTCTAAAATACACCTTTACTCTCTGCTCAGACACTCACTTCACACACAATGATGAAGTACACAAGCGCACCACCTCCTCAACCACATTGAAAATACAACACACCTGACACCCCTCTACCATGGTTTACCACAGTGGGTTATCTTGTGAGACCCAACTTCGTCTGACACTTACTTGACTCCTGATTACCCTTTTTCGACCAGAAACACCAAGTGGATCGTCGCTTTTTTAAGAATTTTCTAAAGCATTTGTCACGGGTCCCCCACAAACGTATCCTTCATACGCTGCATGAGTAGCGGATTTGTGAGGTCCCCTTCGCTCCTGGTTATCCTACTTTCTCCTACATTCCACAGGATATGATGGCCGTCATGATACGAGGGCCCTCACATCTGAAGAGGACTCGGTGTATTCCAAGGGTTCCTCATAGGCATAACGATGCTCTGGCCCGCTCCTCTGCCTGTGCCCACTTCAACGATCTCCGAGACAGAGGTAAAACCAAGTCTCAGGTTCTCCTGTTTGCTGACGATTGCCTCCTTTTCTGCCAGAACAATTCTCCTTCAACTCAGCTTCAGAATGACCCTCAACCATCTCTTACTGGGACACTGATGGGGTTTGAGTTTACCCAGCTAAGTGACTTCAATCCTCAGTATTACAGCAGTCTACCTGACTACATCTACTCCCCTATGTAACACCCCCCTTCAGCACATCCACACAACCCTACCCTTGGTTTCAACTCTCCGATGACCCGTAAATTGGAGCACCCACGTAGCCCACACCTACAAGCATAAGCACACAGCACCCATGGCTTCCTCTTGGAGAAACCTGCGTTTCTGCCACCTGAATTGCAAGAGAATGCCATTTCTATCCTCCATACAGAACCAGTCCATCTATGTTTGTCTCATCATGTTGAGTCCTTACCTCAATCATAGGTCTTGGCCATAACTCGAAAAAGTGTGTCTGGCGCCTGGTGCTCGGTTCTTAACAGGCGTTTACTAAATCCAGATGAATACCCGACTCCATCACCAGATGCTTCACACTCTGCAATCTGCAACACTCACATCGAGCCAGTCGTGTTCTACGCCTCTTTATTCCTCTACAAGGTGGGTGGTTGTGGGGTTGTTACCGGCATACTTTCTGCTGAGTATCTTAATTACCCACAAAAATCAGCGACGATGATATGGCCTCGAAATTCTTCTGGGCATACTACTAAAATCCTACCAGTTGCGATTTGACGTATTGGCAACAACACGAGGGACCCTTTCCAGTTGCAGATGCAGTTGGAGCAGCTCAGCCTTTCTTTGTCAGTGACAGAAAGAGATGGTACCATCTAGAAGAAAATCATCGTGAGAGCACCATCTGTTGAAGTTTCAAAAGACGATTCATCTAACAATGAACTTTGCTTGAGTGTGCACGCCCCCCCCCCCCCCCCCCCTCCCCACACCCTCACCAGTCGCTCACTTTATGCCTTAATAATTGGCGACTGCGACGTATACTCTTACTGATACTGTTATACAATCCATTCGTCAGCAGTGGTTAAGGGGAAATATACTCCCGATGGAAAACAGCTAAGTAAAAAAAAAAAAAGAAGTTTCGTGTGTTTCATTAATTCGCCAAACAATTTTTTCGCGTTTAATAATGAATTTATGAAAGGTTCAGATGGTTCTATACTATAGAATTGTTAGGTTATTTGTTATTGAAGTACCTTTCGCCAAAAAAAAGAAATAGTATAAATGTCGATGAGGCTATATAGCAGACGACCCTTGTACGATTGCTCAATGTGGCCCCCGGACCAATTGCTAATGACCATGAATTGAAAACTGCGAGCGGGTGAGTAAATTCGGTTTTAAACAATTCACTCCTCAGTTCTAGTTTGCAAAGGGCGGCAGACATGGCTGGCGGAATTCTGAACAAATTTTAAATGTTTAGTAGTATGGCTATGGGAAAAAAAAAAAACGTACTCAAACGATTCACCAATTGCCCTGCCGTCAGGGAAAATTTCGCGGATAAATTCTTTAAACATAATATATTTAGCCCTCGTTGTTTAATTGTTCTTATAAATTGTCAAGTGTGTTACGTCATTCAGATTTCGAGGGAGAAAAACACCACACCTCCGCCATCCCACCATCACCATCACCACCACTATCCCGCTGGTATGCTGGAGGCTATCGGTATTATATTTCATACTGCAACGGGCATTCAAATATGACACATCAAAATTAACAAAGGTTAAAATTTAAACAAATTTTGAAATAATGGAAAGGTGCAATGAAGTACTGCCCTGTCTGGTTGTGCAAAATATGGCAAATATAAAATCTTCAGTGATAATGGAGGAAACAGGGCATTTTCCAATTCCCGCGACCTACAAACAACAAATTCAGGCTAGGTAGTTTGGTAAGCTGTGTATCTAATAAGAAGATTAGGTGGTTGGTGAATTATAATACCCCGGGAGGGGGGTTAAGTTTGGAATTTTTGATTCTATTAATTTTTAGATATGTTTTGCTTGATAGTTTGAATTATCCTTATACAATGGTTTGTCTTGTATGAAGTAAATGCATAAAAATGATGTTGAACTCAGATTCGAGATGAATTACCCCGAACTGTGACTCGGATTTACGCGCTGATATCCATGAGAGAACTGTTATTTGAACGCTTCTGACTCACTTGCTCCTCCACCGAGGGTTTTTGGCGATAGTGCCTAAAAGCCGCTTTTCTGTCTCTGACAGTATTACCATTAAAAAATAACGACCCTAATAACAAAACATACTGTGCAGGGTTTATCACGTTTTCAATACTAATTACTAGGTTTTCAGAGAGTATCGTAGGTGATTAGTAGCTCCATAAATGAACAACAAGCCCCCATAGGAGTAACGTTAGGGAGAAAATGCGACAGTGACTGTATCGCGCTTGCTTCATTTACTAAACGGGGTCTGTTCCCACGGCTTTCTTGTCAGGGCGGTGTCAAACGACCCTGCTATGCTGGGTGGCAGGCAAGCTTTAATTGCTTAGTTGCCGGCCTACTGCCAGCACTTTGGGGTGTTTTATTTCTCCCAGGGGGGGGATTCTAAGTTAGAAAAATGTTTTTGAATGCAAATACTGTTTCAAGCTTGTTAGATTTATTTGTGCGGTTGTCATGTATCAGCTACAACTTTATTATAACCTACACACACACACACACACACCACACACTCCCACAAACCTCTACACATGCAAAAACCTCACTCACTAGCACGCGCACCTACACACACACTCACTACACACACAAAAACTCACACACAAACACACACACATACCACATGTGGCCCTCACACACAGAGGCCCACACACACAGAGTAAGAGACAGGGGTAATTACACCACACACACAGGCCCAAAAATTCGTTTCTGCCGCACCTCCTATACACCCCGCCTCGTCACCCCCTCACCTTCCTGCCTAGCTTTTCATCAGTTTTCTAGAACGTTTCTTGCCATACGTTCCCGCGCGGTGGCCGCTGTTTTGGCCTTGACAATCACCGAGTTAAGCGTTTGCACGGCCGACTCACAGGACAAGTGTAACCCACACATTCTTTTCGCTGTCAGTCAGACGAGAAGGAAGGTTTTCTTGTGCGGGTGGGTGTGTTATTTTATATAACGGTTTACTGAAGAAAAGAATTGTGTGTTATCTTAATGTTTGTTGGCTTGGTTGAAGACAATATTGTTGACAAAAGATACAGCTAGTTTTAATACAGCGTTTGGCTTTAGATCGATGAGATTGTTGATAAGTCGGCCGAAGCAAATCAATACCATCCGCGAGTTGATTATTGGGAGCTGGCTTGAGTCAGCCTAAGCAATGTTTAAATAAGCATTGCGCTTCATTTCTTAAGGCGAGGTGGAGTAAAACACGGCGATTCGTATTTGATACAGTTTTGTGTTCCTACCATGTTAATATGTTCTCTGTTTGTATTATGAACTTGATTGATTTGTTTAACTACAGATACAGTGTTCTTGTAGGGGGGCCATGCTGATCTGTGTATTAGTTGGGTATAATTTTCTACTTTTCTAATTCTTTCCAGTTCATCTGCCTTCAAGTGGTGCCTTATTGCAACTGAATGGCGATTTTTCGAAGTTCTGGAAAAACAATACTAGATAGGGCTAGGCAGACATTAGGAATTCTACTCAGGTTGGAGAGGTGTAGGGGTGTGGCCAGCACTTTCTTCTTATAAAATGCTGTAAAATATGCATTGCTGGCTGTACTACTACTGGCGATTAGTGCTGCCTTACTTGCTTGGCCTTACAGCAATTACTTCTGTTAACTCTGTGGGGCACCTTGCACAAACTAGGTTCAAACACAACCCTATGTGATCGCTTGCGCCAATGCGTCAGCACCTGCAATGCTCGGTGGCAAACTAGGTCAACGACCCTATGTGATCGTCTTACAGCCCCGCGCGCTCTGTTGCTAGCAGCTACTCTAAACAAACCGACCGCTCCTGCATGCAGCGGTTCTAAATATAGAAAAATTTTTTTCGGTACGGTCAAGTGAAGGATACGGCTTGCCGCGCCAGCAAAGCGCTGGGGCAAACTAGGCCAAACGACCCTATGTGATCTCTTGGGGTTGTTGGAGGTTGCGGCGGGGACACAGCCCGGTCAGTCCACTTCTGAGTTTGTTTGTGGGTGTTTGTGTTGTTTTGGCCTACCACCGCACGCAGTCCCTCCATCCCCACCCCGGACTGTTTAATTGTGTGTATTGTTGTTTGTTTGTGTTTGTTGTTTGTTTTGTCCATGCCCACGCATGCACACCCCCCCCCACCTGCCCCACCACCCCACCAACGCATGAACACACTCAAGTTCATTCTAAGTTTTTAACTAGTTATTCTAGTTCTTACTTAAGTTTCTTCTAAGTTGTCATTTAGTCATTCTAAGTTTTCCTACAGTTCTTACTTAGTTACTTCTAAGTTTTTTAAATATTAGTTGCCCCAAGTGTTTAATATGTTCGTAATAAGTTCTTGATTAATGTTTTTAAATTAAGGTTCTTGATCATTGTTTTAATAAAGTTCTGTAAAGTCAATCCTTTAAGTACAACAAGTTATGATTAAGTTTTCTTATAATTATCAAAAATTTACAAGCTAATGTTTTTATTCTTAATTAGTAAATGTCTATGTTAGTACACACCAGCCTCAAAAACGTGTCATCGTTGAGGACTGTTCTTGCTCAGCGTTCTCTGCATAATTCTTATGGTAGGTTTTACATCCGAAGCAACCGCATTGATTACAATTCTGGTCTATGGTAATGTTTTTTTAGATCCATGTCTTTTTTTTATTGACTTTATCATTTTATAATTACGCATGATCTATTTGTATTTAAAAATTTAAAATTAAGTTCTTAAAATTTTTTTACATTTCAAATGGATCTAAATTAATGCTTGGTTAATGGCGGTTTTGTGTCTGGCGTGCTGTGTAGTTTTCTGCCATTTTGTGGGCTCAGATTTTTTGATTGCTTGTGTTTCTGTTGCCATCGGTTATATATTTTATTGCCGCAATCCGCATTAATGCCACCAACAGCTGTCAATCGGCGCCAAAAATGGAACAGTTTTTAAGTTCAATATTCATGAAGACTTTGGTGCTGTAGGTCTGGTATCGCCTGGCAGTTTATAGCCGGCATTTGAAAAACCTTGTTCTGGCGCTGGCGGCGTTATGTTTTCATGATGCTGTATCATTATTTTTTTTGTCTGTTCCCACATTGCTAATTTTTTTTCCTGCTTAATTAACGCCTGGATGAGGAGTCTTTTCAACTGGTCCCCTCCTGGTTCAGTGGATTTTCTGCTGGTTTTTCTGGCTTGGTTATCTTTCCTCACTGATTCTGCATTATGATGATTTTCCAGCATCGTTCATTTTGAGGGATATAAAATCTATTGCGATTTAATAGTAATTTAATCCATTGATTAATGGCGAGAAACTTTGTTCCAAATCTGTAGTATAGATCATCATCCTAGAGACTCTATTGTCTTTGTTAAACTGGATCTTGAGTTAAATCATACGTAAGATTTTGTTCAGAATCAATGGGAGCAAATCTACTGACTAGTTTTGTGTACAAACTAAGTACCGTTTGACCCAACCTTTTAACCTTTCTAGACCCCAGCTGACGTTCATACCTGTTTATGATACTTTTTAATGTCTTGAGGCGACTATCGTTTTGAATCTGTTCTATGCTGAATTCAGATTCGAGGGAAATTCTGTTTTGGTTTTTCCTATGCTGCCAAAGAATACCGCCTCTCCTGTCCCCTTTTGGGCATAATAGCCTTGGTCATCTAACTTGGTCATTCATAAGTTTCTGGATGGTTTAGGCTGCCTTGTTGCGGTAGTAGATCATCTCTGTTCTGTTTTTTTATTTAAATTATAATTATTTTATTTTTAATAAATGTGCCGAAAAACTGTTCTAACCTTGTTTACTTTCTGATGTAATTGGAGGATAAGTGTAGGATACTCAATGCTTGGTAATAGCTTGTTAAGAATTATTCCTGCAGAATGCGTGGCAAGCTAGAATTTGAGGATTCCAGCAAAGTCTGATTGCTACTCATTGGCAGCTTCGGTTGCCACGAAAGTTTTTCTAGTTAAGATAGGTTTATTCAGACTATTATTATTATGTATGAAAAAAAATTCTATTTATAATAATTTGCTTCACGCGCTATTAATGATAAGGCGGCGCATGTGAGTGAATGCGCTTTGCTTTTTAGCGGAAGTAATTTCGAATTTAGTAAACTGGCGGGAGACGGCTGACCCAGAAAAAAGTCATATACAATGCTATGGAGCAACTAGCTGCTGCACAAGACGCCTATGAACTGGCAGAGGAAGGAGACTTGAGCAGTTAGATTTTATTTTTGTCACCCTGGATAAGAATCTCGGGGCAGCAGACTTACCTACATTTAATAATGTTGGACCAAGCTAATAATAGATTTTATATTGTAACGGCAAACCAGCCCAGACATTGCCCCACCAAATTCAGTGACTTTTATCAACCATCAGAAAAAAACAAAGATGCAAGAAAAATCGATTTATTTGTAGTTGTATGAACGTCGTTGGTATTTTGTTGCAACATAATATTGGCTGAATGAAACTGAACAAAATCCTTTTATTGACCCAAGCGGGATATTGGAAGGGTATCTCAGCTATACAAAAGCTTAGCACCTAAGCTGCTGGACGTCAGTGAACAAACAGCAAAAGAATGGGTAGCTAAACTAGCGATTTGGCAATTTTATTTACCTGACTCCTAGGCGAATTACAGGAGACCTCACTTTGTGAACGCATACCGAACGACACCATTCAAATGGATTTCTTTTTTACCCCTCTGATAGGATTAGACGGAAAAAGATTTAAGTACGCACTCTTACAGTCTTGCATAGCTTCAAGATACAAAGTTGCGGAAACATTAACACAAAAGTGTGCCTCTGCTGTGCTGTCGCTCATTCTGCGGATTTAATCAATACGTGGGCCTCTAACTTTTCCTCCGCATGATTTCTAGTACGATGATGAAAAGAATTTTATGGGCAAGTGATTCAATTAGTGTTAAAAACATAGAAGTTACCATTATAAGTGGATCCGGGGGTCACTGTTTCACAGGCTTTAGTTGAAAAACTTTAACAATCAGTTAGCTGAAAGACTTTTCTCACTACCAGTATCACAGAGAGCTTATTGACTATTCTCGCAACACAGAATGGGTAGAAAGACTGCCCTCAGTTTTGAGCGCATTGATTAATGAAGAATTTAAAGGGCTAAACCAGTTACAAAGGCAATCTAAAAGAAAAAACAATAAATGTATTTTGTGAAGGAGAGTCTTTCTTCCGGCACAATACTATTACCATTTGGGTTGAAAGAAGGTACCTTTACATTTACCGGGAAGAAAGCAGAAGGGGACTCTGCATCAGGGCAACCGATCCAATTTGAGTATTGATACTTTGAAATAAAATAGAATTGTTAAAAATGATCCGGCCGTTGTATTATTTAAGACGTTATGACACAACAAAAAACCAGCTCCTCAAGATATTTTGTGAATAGAAGAACTGGCAGATAACTTCTGCCAGGACTCTGTTCCGCTTTAATTTTATTTTCGTAAATATTTTTGTGTTTAAAAGGAAGCTCAGTAGGAAGTTGCAAGAAACGAAACAGAATGGTGAAGGAAGAGACTTGAAAATGATACGGGATCATTTCATGCGTGTAATGCTTTTAAGAAACATTTTCGGGGATTAATCTATGCATGATAAATTCAACCAGATCACCTACAACTCAAACCGCAAATTGGGAAATAGGAATATCTTGAAATATAAAAAAAATTCGAACTCGTCAAGCAAAACTTGTGAAAAGATTATTTAATGAATTGGATGATGCTAGATGGATCTGATAATTTAAGTATTGAGGGAAAAAATATAAAAACCTTGTTTATGCGGTTCTCCTGTGCCCAATTGATATGAAATACTATGGATTTACAAACACCGTTTTGTGTGTGTTCTATCCTTTGTCTTCTTTGGTTACTACAGTTGTGTTGATTCTCATGTAGATTAGATCGCAGTGTTACGTTGTCATGATTGAAAAGTACTTTTTGCCATACAATGCTTCTTTGTTGTTGTTTGTGAATGTTTGTATGCACAACAGCTGCGTGTTTTTCCCTTTCTGCTTTTCTTTAGTTTTTCTCCTGGTCTCGCGAACTACGTACATTTTGATACTTAATCCATCATTCTAATTTATCACCTTTCCAGAGTAATTAGCCTTCATCTTTCCTAAAACCGTCTTGTTAGTTTTTGAATGCTATGGCGAATCTTTAGGGGAACTCAGATGTTCATACCTTTCCCGCATGCCCTTTTGCCACTCGGTTTCCATGTCTTTATAGTGTCTTCTGTAGGGATATCTATAACAAATACTTTTGTATCTGTGTAAAGCACTCATGGACTCAGTTTCGAGGGCTTAAATGTAGTCTTAAAGAAACTCTAACATCATAAAGCTTTGATAATTCTAAAACAGTAAAACCAATTAATACATGGGTTTGTCTAATTTGACTTTCTTTTTTTTCATCATTTTGACCTATAAAGCTCGATCATGAATTCTTCTGAAGTCATGATAATTTGGTTTTGTAGTCAGCTCTAATTGCTTCGTTCTCTTGGTGAACTAATTGACATCTTTTCGCTTGTGCGGTTTCTCCATAGTCTGTTCCAAATGCTGTTGTTCATACTTGAATAAGTCTGTTCTGAAGCTCTGTGGATTTTTGTTCTGAGATCTGTGTTTCTTTTGTTGTATGGTTTCTTGATCTGTTCTTGATCAAAAGGCATTTTACGTATGAACTGCTTTCAACTTCAAACACTTGTCTTAAATAAAATTGTAGATGTCTGTATTGACAAGACATAATTTTTTTTGCTCGAAGATTGGGCACAAGTTTAGGCGGCTCTCGTGGTTTCCGTCTTTAGATTTCTGCTGCTAATGGATATGTCATTTATGCAGGTCATGGGAGCAAGTTCCTGAGGATATTCTAAGTCATACTTCTGGAATGAAACCACGTGCCTGTTCTGGCGTTAAAATCTGTTCAACCACTTAATGCCTTTTGAATATTATTCGTACCTGTGTACATTTTAAAGTTGCGTAATGGAATGCGATTGCGCCATTGCCCAACCATACAAGATTGTTTGCTTCTAAAGACATGAGTTAGTTGACCTTTTACTCGGATCATAATGATCCAAGTATTTGTTGTTTGCTTTACAGTTATGAAGACGACGCCATTCTAATTCCTCCCCGCAATCGTTTTCAATCTTCTGTTTCATGGTAGGTCAGACAATAAATCATTCTGTACTACAGTAAACTTTTAGAAGAGCGTTCCCCAGATCATCCCGCGGGTTGCAGAAAATATAATGCGGCAGATCAACTGTTATGTTTCTTGCTGGTCTTTTCTATAATTTTCAAAGACGTCCGCCAACTAACATACATCTGCCATTAAATAGGAGTCATGATAGTCTCCATCGTTTTACAATCTAACTTTGCAAGCATCTTGAGCTTGCTGGTTATCAGTATCACTGATGTCCTTTCCTCTAAGACTAGCAAATGAACGCGACTTTAGGCGCGATGTGAGTCGCATCAAAACTTTCCCAACTGTTCAGTTTCATTAAGGGTAAACACCTTCTAACGAGAGTTGTGTCTAAATATTTGTCCGTTTTTGGGCAGGACGTTAAGGACATAGCCAGTGCCTATCTAATGAGCCCATCATGTGTTGCATTGAGTCGTAGAAAGACTGTTATTATAGTGAAACACATGTCTTTTCTGAATGACTGTGGCAATGCATGCTACCCCGGTATGGCGCTGGTTTATGCTTGCAATATATGATGAGAGTCGTATAACCTGCAAGTTTTGAAAGGAAGATGGGGCTGCGTCATGTCTTTGGTTCAAACTTTAGTTGAAGATGGCATTTGTTATGCGCAGCTCCTCTGAACTTTCCGCTAATGTGATCATGGTCTCTTAATGTTGGATTCGCGTAGGTCTGATGGGAGGGCCTAATACCCAAATCCAACCAGTGAGTTGCTGAGTCATATGTTGTTGATCTTTTCAGGAGTTCATTTTGATTTCAGATAAATTCAGATTTTAGAACAGTCATTAGTACTTGCTGCATGGCTTTTAAGAATGTTTCTGCTGCATCTGGTCCTCTATATAATTCTGTGCTGAATGGATGCCGCCTTCCGACCTAACAATATGAAGGCAAATGACTATTCTGTTGAGTACTCTTTAAGACTGTCTTTTCGATGTTGTGTGGCGCTGGCCCCTCATAAGGAACATTAAGCGGACTCAAAGTCTGCGTAAAACACGTATGGAGAATTTTGCATCCGTTTCCAGTTCTTTAAACTTACTTTATGCCTTCTGGTGGGCGTATTTTAGGTCGTGTATTACAATTACAGAACTTTTTACAATGTTTGATATGTTCACTCGCGGCTTGCAACAGATGGAATTATTGTTTAAATCATTTTCTGCAGAATTATGGTTTTGGTATTGCTTTGATGTATGCCGAAATTATCTATTCTTTGTTGCGTATTATTGTGTATTGCGTGTAGCCCCGCTGAAGTTGATAAACATCTGTAGTAAGTATATCATGATTTTTGTCGGGTTAGCTATTTGTTGGACTGCCCCGTTCATTGGTCACTTTTAATTGGCACCAAATTCTGTTTCATCTTCCCTTGTGTATAACATTATCAGTTATGGGTTTGTTTTGTTCTTCAAGCCGATCAATGGAATCCACGCTAACGGTAGAAAGGAATTTTCACTAAAGTTAAGATCATTGATGTATGGGCGATAGTTTTGGCACTCTCTCTGCGTTCTTGCGGGAGTTTTGCTGCTTGCAGAACACACCACATATAAACATTTGTTGTCTGTATATTCTTTATGTTTAGATACTGACTTTTTTTTGCGACTAATGCTGGAGGTAGTGGAATGTGAGAGACTTGCAAAAATTCGGCGCATACTTGAGTTGCGATTTAATATGTTCTCTGGACTTCGACCTCTGACCATACCAGAGCCTCTCATTTTGGCTCTTCTGCTGCTGAGTTCAACTGTGCAAGCAGTTCGGTCTGCCAACCAGACGTTAAGTCATTAGAGGTAAAGATTAGTCTGCTGTTTTGTTAGTACCCTGATCTTCTAGATTTTCTTCATTTATTGTTACATAGTCAATTAAAACAAGCTAACATTACTTTAATGGCGGGTCTTTGGTTAGTTTACTTGGTACTTGAGAAATAGCCATGACCAAACATTGCCCGTTACGCTTGCGGGGATCAATGACTTCAAATCAATATCAGTCAGATGCTCTTGACAAATTTTCTTGCATTGCTTCAAAAAATTCGTCTTGTCCTTCATATATCTTTGCCATTGTTGAGTCTATTCTTTTCTAACTCATAAATATTTATTTAAATTAAAATAAAAAATAATTAATCAGAAAACCAATATCACCGCGTCTTTTTGCGCTTGGACTCATTTAAACTAAGGATTATCGCCCTTTGGCATTTGTTAATGTGAGTGTTTAGAACAGTGGTTTTGTTTCGTTTACTTTTTTTAAGCATTCTGTTTTATCTGCTCGGCGTCTGGCCTGTTGAGAAAAACTTGTCCTTTGCCTTTCTTTGAAGTATCAAACTTTGTCTTGTGTAGTCATCAAAATCGGCATGTAAACGATTAAATTCCTTCTCCGTGATGTTTGAGTCAGCTAGGCTTTATTTATTGTCAGTTTAAACGAACTTTTGTTTAGCCGGTATTAGTTGAACATTGCTTGTCTGCTTTTTGGAGTTTAGTTTTTAATTTTTTGCCAGCTGGATCCTACAGCTATTGAACACAGGCCATGATGATAAAAGACATAACCGCCTAGAGGTAAAGCTGCGGCGTGCACAACCAACGCATGTAGCTAAGGACCTACACTCGTTCCTGCTGATGCAGCTCTATTGTCGATTGCTCCAGTATTGGAATATGTAACAGCATTAAGGCCCGCAGTAGACAGTCGGTTGTCTTTGCTGTATTTTGAAAGGTCCCTGCTCTAGTTTTTGTTGCATTTGTGTAATGTTGGTTAATCTGAAGGTTTTTTTCTTCAGGGGTTTCTATAACAGCAGAATTGCGGCTATCCCTCTTTTGGCGGCGCGCGCGGCGCTGTAGGCACATTTGGATTAAAACCTGAACAGACATGCTTTTTATAAAATGAAAAATAAATTTAGTATAGTACATCTTGTATTCTGCTACCTTCAATTTGTAAGCTTCGATCATATAATAAAACAGATGTACATTAAGCGGTTTTATCGGCTTCTTCTTCTTTTATCAATTTGGTTTGTGTATTGTAGGTCTCTCACAGTTCTCCCGCTTCCATGTAACTGTTTATCACTCCGTTGACTTAGGTCTATCAAATAAAACGTATTTTGTTGTTAAATAATCATCATGTCTTACACGTGAACGGTTGTAGATCTTTTGAACGCAAGGTATGCGGTTGGGACTTCTACCCCTCGCTCCCCCAAACAATTTTCTTTATTTCGTCAAATTGATGATAAGGTCTAAGTCGCTAGCTTAGTTTTGGTTAGGAATGCCCTCAATCGAACATTGTACTTTCGTTATTTTTGGATTAAAAACTTTTAACTGCCTTCTTTTGAATGGTTCTTCATCTTCACACAGCTATAAATTACCTTTAAGCGATCTTGCTGAGACGCTTATAACTTAAATAATTTCCATATAGTGTCTGCCACTGCTTCTTGGATATGTTGTATGCTGACGCACGTTTTGTTAATATATTTTTAGTTGGGACTTATATTGATTCCCAAATCTGATTTGCTATTTCAGGGTTGCTAATCAATCGTCAAACTCTAACGAGATGTCAGAAATGCTGGTTACATTTGCTTCGGTGTCTGTTGATTTGATAAAACACGTTTGTATTCTTTAATAGTTAGTTCATGTGACAATCTGTCTTGATTTGCTCCTTGTTAGTATGGGGCATGCGATTTTTATTCATCTCAATATATAGGGGAATGGAAAAAAGCGATTACCATACGCTTTAACTTGCAGCATTAAAGCCTTTTTGCTGCTTTTAGCACCTGAGGCGAGTTCGGCGCCTATTCTAAGTTAAGTTGCGTCTTCATTTGCAGATTACTTGGAAACGCATGATCTTCCTTTCTTTCGCGGTTAGCCATAGATCTGAATAGGTTAAAATTATGTCTGCATTGTTTAAAGAAAATATCTTCTTGCCCCTCAAAGTTTTACAGAAATATTTCTTAACGATTAGCCCAGTCCCCAATATTGGGAAACTGTTCTGGTGGGGTCTGTTGATGAAGCGATTTCTTTTTTAAAAGTAAGCGTGCAGAGCCCCTGGCACGATCAAATAATACGCTACTAGGTCTGGAAATACTAACAGTTAGAATTTGATCTGCATCTATTTAGTAGATGGATAATTTGTGGAAACTGTAATATTCGTTTATTTCCCTGCACGCATGGGTTCTGTCAGCTTCTATAAGGGACCATGTATCGAGCCATATGCTTGTGCCATTTTTTTTTAAACAATAATAAAAAGTTAAATTATTTTTTAAAAACATGGCTGAATGAAGATGAAGAAGATTTTGTGGTTTTGACACTGGGAGACGATATGAGTGAAATGTTCCCTTTTGACACGGCAGCGTCTGCGCTCTCAATGCGACGAGATTTAACAGAAAAGTACGGTTCGAGGCATTTTACAAAAGTTTAGGGTCAAGATAACCTCCCGAATTTATAGACCCAATTGATTTTGAATTAGAAAGTCTGGTCATTTGTTTGTAAGAGACGAGCTAGGAGAATCTGTTCGGCTTACAAATAAAACAGACCCATCAAAGTTTTTAGCCAAGAGTACAGTTATACCAAAGGACATTGTGTAACAAGATCAAAATCGCCTTGGTATTGTTAGACCAAAAATTAGATAGGGATGCAGTTGCTAAACTTCTAAAAACCACACTGCATGAACTCAAAACAGGATAACAATATGCAAATCTGGAACATAAAGAATTAATTCACTACAGAAGGTGAATTAATAAATGTAATAGGAAGCAGTATCCAGTTTTCAGATGTTAGAAAAATACAGCGTTAAGACTATACACGACCCGCCGCTTCCGTGGTGAAATAGAGGACCTTGATCATGCTTTAAGAAGGATCTAGAAGTGCGAATTAACAAACAATTTAGCAAAACTAGGTGAACTAGGAGGAGCATATAAATAAGAGAAAAGAAAAACTCGTTGAGGCTGATGTCCGCCAACTTAGGGCCTGTTATTAAAGAAAGAATAAGACTAAGACCTAATAGAGCTTGAACGAGAAAGTTCTGCAAGACTAGAAGTGACGTACTACTAAACCGGGCCAATAACGATACTCATGTGAATAGAATAAGAGAAAAACTATCGAAAAAATTTTTATATGAAGACACAACACTAGCAGAACGAATACGAACGCTGTTTAGAGAGGCATGGAGTCATTAGCAGCGTTATTCGGCCTTAGGATTTGCTAATAAGTACACTGCGTGTGGCAGATTACAGGCGGGGTGGGGAGAGCAATGTTCAGTGCCTCCGCCGACATCGGCACTCACCTGATAACTCATGGGTAAAAAACAGCTTCTATCATCTTGCGAATGTTATTAAATATTAGCTGGTATAAGCTATAAAAAGCTTTACCAGGAATATTGGGGAGTATTGCGACTGGCTTTTGTTCTACTGCAAGCAAAGTAGTTGGCTCTATGCCGAGCAATTAGGGACATTAGTTCTCTTAATAGTTGGGTTAATTTTAGTAAGATAAAGACCAAGTTATCCTAGGACAGTTATCCAAGAACAAGCGCTGTTTTTCTATTCATGGTCATCGCGAAACAGAGTCCGCGAGCTTTGCTGAGTCTTCAATGACTTTGGGGGTTTGACTTCGGGGATGGATGACTTATTCTTGGGTGTTCTTTTATTGTTTGTAATATTACTGGCTGCTGAATTTATGTCGGTTTTTTCCCAACCTTCTGTTCATTGCCTGCTATTAGATTTATTTTATTGTTTAATATGATTCCTACCTGGAGGTCTGAGAGTCAGGAAGGCTGCATGTATAAAACCACGTGCCAACAGCAAAGTTACTTTCGATCTTGCGTATTGTAAAACATGGTGGTAACACTTTGAATACTTGAATGTTAAATCAACTGTAGAATTAGTGGCGTCCTCTAAATTTGCTAAAGGATTGTTTTTGCGCGTCAAGCACAGTTAGAAGGATCAGTCTTTTATGCTTTGATCTTGGCCTGTGCTTTGTGGAAACTAGCAAACACCAAAACCGTTATGTGCGAATAGAGTGTTTATTTCGTTTCTATTTCCCGCTCTAGTTAGGCCCTTAGAAGTGTCTAAGTGATAAATGTTGTCCCATGCTGTTTTATGCTCGTGCTGTTAAGGACCCCGGCCTTGAACAGTTTTGCCTGAAAAGAAAGTTTTTGAAGGAGGATGCCAGTCATAGTTATACTTTCTGTGCCGTTTGCCCGAGAAAATAAAGGTCGCCCTAGGCCCATGATTATGATCCACTTTTGTCTATGCCTGCTTGTGTTTCTATGGAATTCGTTTAAGATCCTTTCAAAAGCCTGTCTTGTCTTTTATGTTGCGGAGGGATTAAAGGTTTGCTATCATTTGGTAATGGCGATCGCAAGTTCTGTTCAATACAATTCGTCTGAAGGGTGTAATAGAAATGAAATCTGTACACTGGGACCTCACCATAGGATTCATGGTGCTTTAAATGATAAGCTTACGCCTCTCCACACCCAGTTGATGCGCAAAACACTGCAAGTTTAATGATCGGATTAAAACTGCATCGGATGACTAA
>JAFLJL010016757.1:59946-103204 GCA_018398815.1 Conus ventricosus
CTGCAACTTTAAATACTAGGATAGAAATGGTTAACAACTGCAGGCACAAGTGGAAATCCTAATCAGTGAACAAGAACCAGAAACACACGAAAAACACAGACAGCACGTGATGACAGACAACACAAGCAGTTATAAAACACCGGCAGCACAGACCCACCACATCCTGATGATTGCATTGCATGAAACAGCGCTGTAGATAGTTTTAAACCTTACCTTTTAACAAATATATATATATATATATATATATTGAATTATAAACAAAGCTTGCTCTTATGTCTTAGATTGAAGAAATAGGGGGAAGATACGCATTCATATCTGCAGTGGTAGATGATTCTGCCTAACTAACAGTATGTGCATGAGTGGGTGAATGGGGAAAAATAAAATAAATGCTTCTCAAAATGAGCCTTATATGCTTCTCAAAATGAGCCTTATATATATAAAGTTAGAGTCAAAACGCCACTCAGAATGCCAAGAGTGCTCAACCAAGCAGGGAGCGACATACCAGTTTAAAATAAGGTTTTAAAATGAAGAAAGTAAAACCGATTGTACATCCTGAGGAGAGCAACGCGCTCGAAACAAATTTGTAGGTTTTACTTTCTTCATTTTAAAACCTTATTTTAAACTGGTATATATATATAATATATATATATATATATATATATATATATATATTCGTGTACGCACACAAACACATAAATGCAAATACACACACACACACACACACAGAGAGATTTCAAAGCTCACCTGGTGACATTTTCCATTGCACGTGAAAACAGTGTTGTGAGGGGGGGGGGGGGGGGTGTTATCGCGTGACTTTCCCGCGTCCAGTCAGGACAGGGTGCGCTCTGTTATCACCATTCACTCTTTTGCAGAGCGTCGCTGAGGCCACCTCGCTGAGAACACGAAGGCGTGGTTTAGACCGGTGAGTGAGAGTGTGTTTGGTCTGCCTGTCTGCCTTTGCTCAGTAGGAGTGTTGACCAGTAATGAAAATTGAAGACCAGAAATTAGAGACCTCTTTTTATTTCAGTTTCTTACTTTGCGTTGATTTTTTAAAAAAAGTCTCACAAAGAAAACGTTCTTTTCCTCACAAGTAATCTCGCAATAGAAAATGTTCTTTTTCTCACTTTCGAGTCGTCACTAAGTACTGGAATGAACTTAATGCTAACGTCAAAGCTGTACAAGATGTTAACAGTGGCGAGAATCTTGTGGACAGAATTGCAAAATTTGAAGGTTTTTTTTCAATGATTTTCACCAGTTTCGTTTGGCGATATTACTATGACCAGACCCCAATTTCAAATCAATTTATGAGCGGACGTAGAGCTAGTCACATAAAAGCCAGTCACTACTACTACTACTGCTACTGCTACCTCAACTAAATCTCGCTCAAAGCCGAAAAGAAAGCTTTCAAAATGGACCCCCATTTCAGAATGTGGTTGAAGTGACAGTCACCCGATGTCTTGAATCCTCCACACCCCCCTCCCCCCTCTTTTCTTTTTAATTAAAGCAGCAATATGTACCAAGCAATCTTCCCGAGATGTCGGTCCATACCCCTTCTTCCCTTCCCGCTCCGGTACAAACGTGTGTCTTCTGTCAGCCGTCAAAGACAGTATGGTTGCAGAATTTTAGCGCGCTCTAACATGGCGAGGAGATGCACAGTCATTCAGTCGTAAACTTGTTGACGGATATGGAGCTCCTACAAGGTGTGTGTGTGTGTGTGGGGGGGGGGGGGGGGAGAGAAGCACAAAAGAACCCCCCCTCCCCCCCTTTTTTTTTTCTTCTCCCGACTGCGGCCTTAAGCGCGCACACTACTTCGAATTAATTTCTATGAATGTGTGTGCGCGCGCGCGAGCGTGCTCTCGCGTTTGTGAATTTCTGTCTGTTTTTTTTGGTTTTTTTTGGGGGGGATGCATTAAAATAGCATTGTAATATTCACTTCTTTAATATGTTTTTTGGCGGAGGTTGTGAGAGGCTAACAGACCTTGATTTTTTTTTTATTTGGGTCAGAGTGGAGGGGGAGGGCGTGGAATCCGAAAGCATCCCAAATCTTTTGTGATCAGCATTTTGGGAGGGAAAGTGGGAGGGGGGTGGGGGGCGAAGGAGGAAGGGGTGAATTCATCAATTTAGAAAACAAAACTGAGCACGGACTATTTCTGGTTGTCTTTGATTTGTTCCGAGATGAACCTAATTTCAGTCTTATGTGTTAAGGCCTTAAATTTTAGTGCAAAGTATGAGAGGGGTCCGAATGGAAATCCTTTCCTTTCCCTGCCGCACTCCTTCCATTTAATCCTCCCCCCCCCCTCTCTCCCCCCCTCTCTCTCTCTGCCTCTCTCTCTCTCTCTCTCTCTCTCTCTGCTCTCTAAGGCAGACCCTTACTCTTTCTTCCTGTCTGCTTCTGACTTGAACCTATACTCTTAAGTTCCAACAGGCAGGATTTCACACAGCCACGCCCTTACATTATACACTTAGCCTGCCAGATTCTCATTCGAACTAAAGCGGCGTGAAAAAGAATTCTGCACTTTACATGCTGGCAGTCCACCCTCCCAGCACCCACTCCCTCCCCCTTCCATTTGGCTCTTTCACCTCATCTCCCCATCTCATCCCCTTTTTCCGGAAACCTTATCTCTAGTTAGCTGACATAGCCGGATCCACTCGGCCGCCCCCCCTCCCCACACACACACACACACACACACACGCATACACATACGTGTGTGCGCGCGCGCACACACACACACACACACACATACACACACACACACACACACACACACACTTACATATATATTTTTTTTGGTTGGCTGTATTAATAATTGTGCAGTGCGTGATTGCGTTCAACTACACCTGATGCGCGCACGTACGCAGGGGCGCTCACACTCGCGCCCTCACCCTCCCCCCCACCCCCCTCACGCCGCACACACATTTTCGCCCCTTCTGTGCGCGCTCCGGTCCGATAAACTGGATTGGCAGGCTGAGGTTTGGCGAATTTCAAATGAGCGGTAGTGCACACACATATTACACAGAGGAAAGCCGTTTGTCTGTGCAAGGCACAGAAAACTGCCCCAAGTGTGGAGGGCGGAAGTCTTAGGTAATGGATGCTTTTTTTTTCCCTTTTCCTTTTTTTTTTTTTTTTTTTTTGCGTACGCAGGCTGATACTCCGCTGTCGGACACTCCCTGTAGAGACAGGCAGGGATTAATTCCCATCTACCAACAAAAAAGGAGTGAGTTTTTTTTGTGTGTATGACCGTTTTTTTTTTTATCCCCCATTAAAGGCAGGTTACTCCAATCTTTGGGACGGGTGCATGCGAGGGGTGGGTAACGGCCATCCAAATTGGGTGATGGGATTGTACCGTGGTGCAAGATGTTTTGCGGTGTTCCACACGGAACCTCGGTTGATAGTCTCATTCCAAAAGACTATGAGATAGTCAGAACCAATGTTAACTTTCGAGGGAAACTCCCCCTGTAACCGGCCCGGCGGAGATTCGAACCGCAACTCCAAGATACGAGTCCGGCGCCTCTAACAAACCGCACTAGTCCGCTCCCCCCCCCCCCCCCCCCCCCCCTTTCCGAATGCCTTTGAATTCCAAAATCTGTTCGTGAAAATGAAATTGGGTAAACAAGAATTGGAGAAACAAGTGGAAGAATGTAAATATGTGGTTCTAGACCACTCATGTGATTTCTGCACGAAAACCCCCTTTTTTTCACATAACAAGCGCGTCCGAGCACATTCAGTTTTGGCCAAATTTAACGACAATTTTTTCCCAAAAAATAACATGCCAAAACTGCCAAATATTGACGCAATACCAAATTGAAACGGGGGCTTACGTGCAGAATAATATGGGTGATCGAGAACAAACATATTTACATTCTCGTCCAGAACAATAAAATGGCGTCCGCGGACAGTCCTTCTTACTCTTCTAATATGCTCTTCTACCTCAAGCACTTAATAAATTAGAACAATCAACTGTCGTCCGTCTTGTTCAGTTTAGTTTTCATCCAATGAATTTTTAGACCCCCCTCAACTAATTCTTTAAATTCACTGTCTCCTCCAAAACTAATAACCGATAATCGCAAAAACCCCGCCCTAACTGGATGCATGCTCATCAGAACGGAGATGGATAGCCATTCAACAAAGATATCGGTTTGTAACTTGGTAAATGAACATACAACAATTGTTTCACGAGAAAATCAGATGGTCTACTGCCTACAGACTCAAAGACCGCTTTAAGTACATATGTGTTTTAATATGATATGTTTCAACCGCTAGAGAACTATAAAAGACAATCCTAACTCACTTCGCCCTCAAACCATTTGTCGGCGAAGTGCCCCAGATTGGTATTTTATAGTTCTCTGACAAGTAGACTTAATAACCAAAATATAAAACGATGTTTCCAAACAAACTATTGTGTAGGATTATCCGTTTTCATACTAATTTACTAAACCTTTTTAGATTTTAGTTTTTGCTTAAACTATTTTTTTCCTGATCATTTTCACTATTATTATTTTCATGCATACGTATATTAAACGCCCTCTGTCTTTCCTGTAAAATAACACTACAGGCCTTTTAACTGTTAGAACAAACATACTTGATTCGGCCGACCTTACCACCAACATGGTGCAGAGTTCTGAAACCAGAGAGCTTAATGAGTTAAGTGGGGGTTGGCCTATGCACGGAATACAGAGGCCCGTCATAAGGCTGGCGTCTCATTACTTAATTGCCGGTGGTGGGTTTTATGACATGGCGACAGGCACACGGTCTGTGCGGCCCAGCGTTAACAAGCTTAGCTCTGCTGTAAAAATAATCTATGTCAAAGCAAGTTTTTGTGACCTGTCGCCTGCTTGTGTGACATATGTCTGCCGTGTGACCATGTTCTTTTGCCTTGACCTGTGACATTGTTTTTTAGTGTTGACATTTGTTTCTAGCGTTGACACTGTTGTATAGTTGTTTGTGTCTTGAGACATCTGTTGAATCTGTTCAATGCTGAATTCATTTCCGAGAACTGTTTTGTTTTCCACATGCTGCCAAAGAATACAGCCTTTCCTTTTGGGTATAATAGCTTGGTCATCAACTTGATCATTTGTAATCATAAGTTCAGGAAGGTTTAGGCTGCCCTGTAGCTGTAGTAGATCATCGCTGTTCATGTTTTTTATTAATTATAATTATTTTATTTTTAAAAATGAGCACCGAAAAAACTGTTACCAACCTTGCATACCATTCTGCTGTTATTGGAGGCCTAAGTGTAGGATACACGATGCTTGGTAAAAGCCTGTTAAAAATAAAACTGGCAGATCTTGGCAAGCTAGGCTTTGAGGATTCAGCAAAGCTAATTGCTGTTATTGCAGCTTCGTTTGCTACGAAAGATTTTTTAGTTAAGCAAGGAATAATTCCTGACAGTATCAATATGTAAAATTTAAAAAATACATTTATAAAAAATGGCTTCACTCGTAATGATAGGCGGCGCAGTAGTGAATGCGCTTGCTTTTAGCGGAAGTAATTGCGCGTTTAGTAAACTGCGGGATGACGGCGAGAGAAAAAGACATAACAAAGCTATGGAGCAACTAGCAGCTGCACAAGATCACTATGAAAAGCAGAGAATTGAGCAGTTAGATTTTATTAATAACAAACTGAAAAAACAGGGACATGCGGCTTACACATTTAAAGATGTTGATCAAGCAATAAAAGAATATTATCTTGTAACAGGCAAACCAATCGAGACATTGCCCCACCAAAATTCAGTGACTTTTATCAACCATCAGAAAAACAAAAGATGCAAGAAATCGTGTTTATTGTCTTTGGTATGACCGTTGTGTATTTTGTTGCGCATAATATTGGCTGAATAAAAATGAACAAAATCTATTATTCGCCAAAAGGATATTGGAAGGGAATCACGGCAATAAAAAAGCTAAGCCAAGCAGCGGGGGTCAGTGAACAAACAGCAAAGGAATGGTTATCTAAACAAGCGATTTGGCAAATTTATTTACCTGCGCCTAGACGAATACAGAGACCACACTTTGTGAATACAACTCCAAACGACACCCATCAAATGGATCTTCTATATTTACCCTCTGATACGATTAGACGAAAAAGATTTAAGTACGCACTCACAGTCATTGACGTAGCTTCAAGATACAAAGATGCGGAACCATTAACACAAAAGAGTGCTTCTGCTGTTGCTGTTGCTATACAACTAATATACCAACGAGGCCCGCTAACTTATCCTCGCATGATTCAAGTCGATGATGGAAAAGAATTTAAAGGCCGAGTGAATCAATTATTGTTAAAACATAGTTACCATTAAAAGAGGCATCCCAGGAGTTCACAGATCACAGGCTTTAGTTGAAAACTTTAACAATTATCTGAAAGACTTTTTTCCTACCAGTATCAAAAGAGAGCTGATTGACAATCTCGCAACACAGAATGGTTAAAAGGGACTGCCCTCAGTTGCGCGCAATAAATTAATGAAGAATTTAAAGGATTTAAACCATACAAGCAATCAAAAAACAACAATAAATGTTGCTGAAGGAGAGTCTTCATTCCGGCAAACTATTACCTTTTGGTTGAAAGTAAGGTCCCTTTTATTTACCGGGGAAGCAGAAGGGGCACCGCATCAGGGCAACGATCCAGTTTGGAGCGTTGACCCGTATGAAATAAAAAGAATTGTAAAAATGAATCCGCCCGTGTATTTTTTATGAGAAACTGACACAAAAAAACAACCAGCTCCCCAAAGATCTTTTGTGAAGGGGGAACTACAGATAATCCCGCCAGACACAGTTCCGCTTAATTAATTTACGTAAATATATCGAGTTAAAATGGAAGCCCAGAAGGAAGCGCAGAATGAAACAAGAATGATAAATGAAAAGATTTTGGAATTAATACGAGAAACAATATGATACGAATTGTGCTTTTAAAAAGCAACACTTGTGAGGGTTCAGCAACACATGCTAAACCATCCAGATCACCAAACAGCCAAAAATTTCCCAAATTTGACTATCAAAAATGGATAAGGAAATTTTGGGAAATTTAATAAAAAAAAATTCGAGCGCATCAAGCAAACGTGAGAAAAAATTTATCTAAATTTGGAAGATGAATGATTGATTTTTCTAGATAAAGTTGATAAAAAAATATGGACCCAAAAGATATTAAAATTATGCTGTTCTCCAATGCCATTGCATATGAAAACTCTGGATTAACAAACACACCGTTTTGTTTGTTCTAATCTAATGACTTCTTTGTTACAACATTGTGTTGATCTCATGTAGATTAGATCGTAGTTTTACGTTCCTGATGAAAAGTCTTATTACCAAACAATGCTCTTTGTAGTTGTCATGTGATATGTTTGACTGCACAACACTGCGGAAATATTCCCTTTGCTTTTTTGATAGTTTTTCTCCTGGCTCGAAATACTGTACATTTCGACCTTAAACCAACAAACTCCTTGATCACCTTTCCAGATAATTCATCCTTCATCTTTCCTAAAACCTTATTAACGGATGAATGCAAAGGCGAATCTTAGGGAAATCGGATGTGTCATACCATCCTGCATGCCCCTTTAGCTACTTCTAATTCCATGTCTTTATAGATGTCTTCAGTAGGGATATCTATAACAAAACTATCTGTATCTTGGTAAAGTACTCTGGACTCAGGATACGAGGGTTAAAAGTTTCATAAAGAAATTCTAACATCAAAAGCTTTGATAATTCTAAAACAGTAAACCCAAATAAATACGGGTTTGTCCAATTTTTGACTTTTTTTTTTCATCATTATCCAAAAAGCTGATCATGAAACTTCTAAGTCCTGATAATTTGGTTTTTGAAGTTAGCTTAATTGCTTCGTTCTCTCGGGTGACCAATCTGACATCTTTACGCTTGTGCGGATTCTCCATAGTCTTCCGAAACAACTGTTGTTCATCAGCTTGAAAAAATCTTTTTCTGAAGCATCTGTGGATTTAGTTCGAATCAGTGGTTCTTCATTATTATGGTTTCATAACTGTTCTTGATCAAAAGCAATATACGATGAACTGCTCTCAACTTCAAACCATGTCTTAAATAAAATTGTAGAAGTTCTGTAATGACAGACATAATTTTTTTCCCTTCGAAGATTAGGCACAAGTTTAGGCGGCTCTGTTTTTGCCATCTTTAGACTGTCTGCAGCTAAGGGATAGTCATTATGCAGGTCATGGAGTTCATGAGGATATTCTAAGTCAACTTCTAGAATGTATCCACGCTGTTGATCGGCGTAAAAACTGCTCAACCACTTAATGCTTTTTGAATTTTGGGTTGTATTTGCCACCTGTGTACATTTTAAAGTTGCTAATGGAAGCGATTGCGCCATAGCCCAACCATACAGATTGTTTGCATCTAAATACATAAGTATTTAGACCTTTTACTTGGACATAGCCGCCCAATATTTGGGTTGTTTGCTTTACAGTAATGATGCACGCCATACTAATTCCTCCACGCATCCGTTTTCAATCATCTGAATCATTGGTGGGTCAGACAATAAATCAATCTGTACTTTAGTAAACTTTAAGAAAGCACCCCAAAACTCTCCCGGGCACAGAAATGTAATGCGTAGGATCAAGGCTGTAATGTTTCATGCAGGTCTTTCTATAATTTTCAAAGACGTCCGCCAACAAACATACATCTGCCATCAAGTAAGGAATCAGATAGTCTCCCACGTTTTAAAACTCTAACTTCTGCCACGCATTTTGAGCATGCTGGTAATCGGAATCACTGATGTCCTTTCCTCTAAGACCTAGGAAAAGAACGCGCCTTTAGGAGGAAGTGTGTCTTCATCAACCTTTCCCAACTGTTCATGTATTCATAAGGGAAACGCCCTTTCTAACAAGTGTTGGGTCAAAAATTCTTCCGTTTTTGGGGCAGGACTTTAAGGACATAGCTAGTGACTCTAATGATCCCTCATGTGCTGCATAGAGTCATAAAAAACATGTTATTTAAAGTGAAACACATGTACTTTTCTGATGACTGTGCAATGCATGACACCCTAAAGGCGTCGTTACGGTTTGCATTAAAAGGGTGAGAGTCGTAACCTCGCAAGTTGTGAAAGAATATAGGCAGCTTCCATGTCTTTGGTTCAAACTTTATTTGGAAGATTGCATTTACTGTGTGCTGCTCCTCTGAACTTTCCACTAATGTGATCATGGTCTCTTACGTCGGTTTGGGTTTCCTCACTGTTAACTTAGTTCTAAACTGCAAATCCAACAATGTGTGGCTGATTTATACGTTTTTGGGTCTTGGGGCGTCATTATGATTTCAGATAAGTTTAGATTATATTAGAACAGTCATTACGCACTTCTGCATGCGTTCTAAGAAGTTATTCTGCAGCATCTGGTCCTCTATATAATTCTGGTGCGGAATGACGCCATCCGCCCTGACAACAATGAAGGCAAATGAACAAATCTGATGATTACTCATTAAGACTGTTTTTCGAAGTTTTGTGGCGCTGGCCTTCATAAGGAACAATAAGCGACTCAAAGTCTGCGTAAACAACATATGGAGAATTTTGCATCCGTTTCCAGTTCTTAAAACTAACTTTAGAGCCAGGGGGGGGGCGTAATTAGTTCTGTATTACAGTCAACTGGACCAATACAGTGTTTCTTATGTTCACTCGCCGTTTTAAAACAGATGGAATTCTTGTTAAACATTTCTACAGAATTCTTGTTTATGTCCATCTTTTGAAGTATGCTGCTTTAGTTTACTCATTGTTCGTATCAATGTGTAATGCGGTAGCCCTGCGGTGAAAACATCAGTAGTAAGTCAACTGATTTTTGTCTGGTTCGCCAATTTTTGGGGGCCTGGTCTTAGACACTTAAGGGGCTGTAGATTTGTTTCCTCATCCCATGTGTAGATATTAAGTTATTGGGTTTTGGGTTTTGTTCTTCAAACTGATCAATTTGGTCTACGCTAACAGGAAAGGATATTCGACTAAAGTTAAGATCATTGATGTAAGGCTGATAGATACTCTCCCCTGCGTTTTTGCGGACGTGATGCAGCCTTGCGAGAACACACCACATGAAACATTTGTTGTCTGAATTTTTATGTTTTGAACTGCTCTCTTTGAAACCAACTCTCGAGGAGCGGAATGTAAGCCTTGCCTACAATCGGTGCATACTTAGCCTTTTTTAAAATCTAACTCTAAGATTTTCGCCCTCTGACCAACCAGAGCCTCTCATTTTAGCTTCTTCAGCGGCCACATCAAACTGTGTAAGCATTCGTCTGCCCAACCGGTGTTTAAGTCGTTATGAGAAAGAATAGTCTGTTGTTTAGTTGAGACCCAGACTTCTAATTTTCTTCATTTATTGTAAATAGTCGATTAAACAGCTAACTTTACTTTAACTGGCGGGTCTATTGGTTAGTTACTTGGAATTTGAGAAATAGCATGTGCAACACTTGCCCGACGTTTGCTAAATCAAACATCTAGACTGATATCATTTAAAAGCTTTGATAAATATTCTTCCTTAAGAAATCCTTCAAACAATTCGTCTGGACCTTCATATATTTTTATCCATGCTGAGTTTCTTTTCTAACTCAAAATATTTATTTAAATTAAAAAAAAAATAATTATCCAATCAATATCAAGGGTCTTTTTGTGCTTGGACTCATAAACTAAATATAAACACCCTTGGCGTGTTAATGTGACTGTTTAGAACAGAGTTTAATGCTCGTTTACTTTTTTAAACATTCCTTTTTATCTGCTCGGTGCCCTGGCTGTTGAGAAAAAGTTGTCCTCGCCTTTCTTTGAAGACCCAAACTTTTGTCTTTTATAGTCATCAAAATCGCCCTGTAAAACGACTAAATTCTTCATCCGTGATGTTTGAGTCAGCTAGCGCTTTTTTTATTGTCAGTTTAAACGAACTAAGTTTAGCTGTTATTATTTGGGAACCATAGTTTGGTGCTTTTGGAGTTTAGTTTTTAATTTTTGCTAGCAGCACCTACAGCTAATAACACAGGCCAAGAGCTAAAGACAAACCGCCTAGAGGTAAAGCTGCGGGTGCGCTATGCCGGGTGCTAAGAGCCCAAACACCCCGTTCCTGCTGATAGAGCACTTATAGTCGATGCTCCAGTTTAACATAGGTAACAGCATTAAGGCAGCAGAATACCTTCGTTTGGCTTTGCTGTTTTTTTGAAAGTCTGCCTAGTACTTGCTGCATTTGTGAATGTTTTTTTAATCTGAAGGTTTTTATGTCGGGGGTTTCTATAGCAGCAGAATTGCCTACTGTCTCTTCTTTAGGTACTCTGGGATAATTGCTGAACAGACAGCTTTTTTTAAAATAAAAAATAATTTAGTAATGTATATTTTCTAATCTGTTATCTTGAATATTTAGCTGCGCATCATATATTAAAAACAAATACACGTTAAGCGGTTTATCGCCTCTTTTCTTTATCAATTGAATGTTTATATGTCTCTAACAGTTCTCCCCCGCTTCCATGTAACTGATTATCCTCCGTTGACCTTAGGTCAATCCATAAACCGTATTTCGTTGTTAAATAATGATCAGTCTAACACCGTGAAGAGCAGATCTTTAGACAAAAGGGTCAACTGTCGGATTTCCCCACCTCCCCCCTCCAAACAGTTTTCTTATTCATCAAAATGCTAAGGTTTAAGCCCGCTAGCGTAGATTTTGGTTAGGACTACCCTCAATTGTACATTGCCTTTTGTTTTTTAGGATTAACAAAATTTTCAGTTTGTTTTTTGAATGGTTCTTCATTTCCCCACAGAAATTTAAAAACCTTAAGCGATCTTGCTGTGGCACTAAAACAAAATTCCATATAGTGTCCTGCCTGGCTTTTTAGGATATTAAATGATGAATCACTCTTTCGTAATAATTTGCTAATTTTTGACTGATATTGTTTGCTGGATCACCTCGCTAAGTCGGGTTTGCTAACAACGTCAAACTCTAACAGATGTCAGAAATGCTGTACTTTGCTTCGGTGTCTTCAGATATAATAACATATTTGTGGTCATTAAAAGTTAGTTCATATGACAATCTGTCTTTTAATGCTCCTTTAAAGTATGGGGCATGCGCTTTTAACAACTCAAAATCTAGGGTATGAAAAGCGATTTCCATACGCAAATAACTTACAGCTACAAACCTTTTTCCGTCTTTTTGCGTCTGCGGCGCCTATTCTATGTTTTAGTGCTTCTTTATTTCGGGTTCCTTAAACGCAAGATCAGCCCTTTCATTCCCGGGTTTGCCATAGATCAGAATAGGCAAAAATATGTCTGCATTATGTTTAAAAAAAAAAATTTCTTGCCCCTCAAGTTTTATAGAAATTTTCTTAACGATTGCCCGCCCCCGATTCTGTACAACCGTCCTGTTTGGGTCTGTTGTTGAAGCGAGTTCTATTGAAAGTAAGACATGCAGAGCCTGGCACAATCACTTCATCCGCTCCTAGGCTGGAAATTTAACAGTAAGAATTTTATCCGCATCAATATAGATGGATTATTGGAACAGTAATATTCCGTTTTTTCCCTTCACGCCAAAGGGCTCTTTCAGTCCTTTTATGCGGGTCAAGAATCGAGCCAAATGCATGTAACATTTTTTTAAAAAAACAAAATAAAAAAGTTAATTATTTAAAAACATGGCAAGGGATTGAAGATGAAGATTTTGATTTTAATCCTGGAGACGACATGAGGGGATTCCCCTTGGGCGGCATCGCTCGGGGCTCTCAGTGCATGATGAATTAGAAGGGCGCAAAGACGTGAATTAACAGAAAGTAAGGGCCCGATCTTTATACCAAAGTTTAGGGAATAGAAATTCCCGAAACTATATACCCTGATGATTTTGAACTAAAAGATAACCATTTGTATGTGAAAAACGACAAAGGAGAACATGTTTCAGCTTACAACTAAGCGAGACCCATCAAAGTTTGTAGGCATAAAAACAATAGACAAAGGCTCAGGTGAGCGAACGGAATCGCCTTGCTTTACTAAACCAAAATTAGATGTGGAGGCAGTTGGCTAAACTCAAAACATACAAAAAGAACTCCCAACAGATAACCAAATGCAAAACATGGAACTTGAAGATTTAAGTCAAGCAGCGGGCGAAATAAATCAAGCAATAGAAGCAGAAACCACTGAAGAAGCAGCATTAAAAACTAGCGCGATCCAAACCCCTACCATGAGAAAAATTATTAGCCCTTGATCGTCCTTTTAAGAACCATCAAAGGGGAATTAACAAACAATTTAGCAAAACTGGGTGAAAATAGAAAGAGCATATAAAAAAGAGAAAAAGAAAAAATCGTTTGAGGCTGACGATGCCAACTTAGGACGTGATATTAAAAAAAAAATAAAACAAAGACTAAAAGATCTTGAACAAGAAAGATCAGCAAGACTAGAAGTGACAACTACTAACCGAGACCAATTACGAACTCAAGTGAATAGAATAAGAGAAACTATCGAAAAATTTTTATATGAAGACGCGACGCTAGCAAACGAATAAGAACATTGATTAGAGAGCAAGGGGTCACATTAGCAAGTGTTATAACTGCCTTAGGGTTTGCAATAAGTACACTGGTGTTGGCTATTACAGGCGGGGGTGGTCAAAGCCCAGTGCCTCCGCCTCCACGCCTCCATCGCCGCCCGATAAATCAAAGGGTAAAAAAACAACTTGATCATCTTGCGAGTTTATTAAAAAAATTAGCCAGTAAAGCTATAGACTCTTTACCCGGTATATTAGGGAGTATTGTTAGCTGGCTTTTGTCTACTGCAAGCAAAGTAGTTGGCTTTAGGCTGAGCACTTATGCATTAGTTCTCTTAATAGTTGGGTTACTCCCTTTAGTAAATAAAGGAGTAATCCTAGGCTAGTTAATCCAACAAGTGCTGTCTTTTCATATTCAGGTCATCCCCGAACAGAGTCCACGTCTTCAACAGTCTTCGGCTTTGGGCCACGGGGATTGGATGACTTAATCTTGGGGGGTCATCTTTTTTTTTTATTGTTTGTAATATTGCTGGCTCAGAATTTATGTCATTTTTTCCGACCTTCTGTTTATTGCCTGCCACAAGGATTTCATTGTTGTAGTTTATTATTGTTTCCTACCTGGAGTCTGAGGTCAGAAGGTAGCATATATAAACCGGCCAACAGCAAAGCTTTCTTTCGATCTTGCGTATTGTAAAACATTTTGGTATCTTTTAATACTTGAAGGTAAATCAACGGTAGAATTATGGCGTCCTCTAAATTTGCAAGTATTGGTTTTTGTGCGTCAAAGCCAGTAGAAGGATCAGTTATGCTCGATCTCGTTTGTGCTGCGAACCTAGCAAACACCAAACGTAAGTACGAACAGAGTCGTTTATTCGTTCTATTTCCCGCTTTGGTTTGGGGCCCTTAGAAGTGTCTAAGATAAATGTTGTCCATGCTGTTTTAAACTCTTGCTCTATGGACCCCGAGGGGAACAGCCGTGCCTGTAGAGAAAGATGTGTAAGGGGGATTTCCCGTCATAGTTATACTTTCTGTCACGCCCCAAAAAAAAAGGGGTGCCTAAACCATGATTAAGATCCAACTTTGTCTAAAGTCTGTCTTGGCCTTAATATTGAATTCGTTACAGTCCTTTCAAAAGCCTTCATGTTTATTCTGTTGCTGAATGGATTAACGGTTTGTCATTTGGCAAGGGGGCTTGCAGTTCAGTCAAAAAACGTCTGAAGGTGTAATAAAAATGAAATCTAACACTGACCTCACCAAAGGATCAGGATGATTTAAGTGATCAGCATACGACCCCTCCACACCCAGTTGATGCACAAAACACTGCAAAGTTTAACTGGTTCTGATAAAACGCATCGATGACTGAACCACACTTTGCGATGTAGTCTTTTTTAATAGGGGGGTTAAGATACTGTTTAATGGCGTACTCACCTTTTCTTGAAAGGTGTCAGTCTGGGTCACAGAAATGTCAAGAGTATCAGTTGTTATATTTTTTTAAAATTGTAGTGCGGCCAACAGAATATTTTGCATCAGTTATTTGAATGCGCTCATTTTTTATTTCGTTTAAAAAATGTTTGTAACAATAACAACCTCAAGACCGTCCTTCATTTTTAGAACATGCTATTGTAACAATTGCGGAACCAGAAAGGTTGCACTTTATGAAATTTTTTACAAAGTTGTATGGTTTAATATAAGTGATCAAAGAAGAATAATAAGATTCAAAAAGTTAACAAAATCAGGGACCAAAATTAGCCAGTTAACAATACCTGATGGTTATTACGGGTTTTGCTCACTAAAAGAAGCAATGAGTAACTTTGACATTACTCTCAAACTTAACAATGCAAATCTGAAACAATGTTAACATTCAAGCCTGAAGAAGAAGTAGGTTACTATTTTGATAAAGGAGCAGCTAAAATGTTAGGCTTTGCAGCTGACAATCATAGATTTAGAGTTACACCAAACAAAACTACTTATGAGGGAGAAAATCCGCTCGATCTTGCATTACATTCATTACTCTATGTTCATTTAGATGAACTGAGCACTGATAAAACTTATAGAGGAAGGCACTCAACTGTTTTAAGAGCTCTTCCATCAGGGAAAGCTGCATATGCGATTATGAAATTATACAATTCCCTAATTTACAGTTTTAAAAGATTAGCTTGTGGGAGGGCAGATCCTTTAATATAAAAATCACAGACAAAACGGAAAAATCGTAAAATGTGGGTAATCTGCACATTGTTTTGGGGAAAAAAAATAATTAGTTGTTTAAAAAATGTCGCGTGACCAGAAGAAAACCGGGGGTTACATTAGCGCCTGTAAGGTGTATAACCTTTGAATTAAAAGACCTTGCAGACGTTGCGGACTTTGAACAGAAAAGGTGAGATAGGCCTTTGTATGGTTTTGGGGTACACTAAAGATGGTGATTATAAACGCAAAGAGGTTGCGACAGCAAAAGTTTCCTAAACTAGAACAGCTGCGCAATCTAGAAGCAAATAATGTGGCCAGTATGAATATAAATAGTTCGAAAACCTACCTCAAATGGCACTTAGAACCATATTTAGAAAGGGACATAAAATTTGAATTCAAAGCCCATTTACATTTTTTAGCCGCCAAAAAAAGTTCAGAGAAGCACTCAACCTGGCCCTTTACATGTAAGTCTTTTGCCGGACGACAATAGTCGGAAAGAGATTGAAATAACGCCGTATGGGAAAAAACAAATACATCCTCCACAGAAAAGAAAACGGGTTTTAAAGAAAGCTTCTACAAAATTACAGTTCTTTCCAAGCAGAAAATTAGGAGACACGTTCACAATAATATTTGAAATTTCTGTCTTTAAAGATGTGGAAAGGATGGGGTGGGGGGTTAGTGACGACCTTATAAAAGGAAATTTAAAATTAGCTGGCAAAACTTAGACGTTAAACGTCTTAAAGTTTCCATCGTCGTTCTCCCCAATGGTGAGGGTATTAAGGTCATAACAACAAGCAACAAAATTAATGTTGACTTTTAAAAAGAAACAATCTTACAGAACTGAATGGATTAATCTTACACATTTAGGCCAAAGGTTTTATTTTACTGAACAGGTTTTGACAGAAAGTAAAGATAAATATAATAACTGGATTAGATTAAATCCTGTTATAAAACTATGGAGCAGTTAAACTTTATGACAAAACTCATTGTTTATTGATTTTTGGACAAACTGGTTGTGGAAAAACAATATTTGTCCTCGACCTATTACAAACAGTTTATCGCTATAATTTTGATTATATTGTAATTTTCTGTCCGACGCTTGAATGGAACAAAGCATATCATGATAGAAGGTTTATATGGACAGATGATGACATATAATTGTTGATCCTAGCAATAAACTGAGTGAGTGTTTAGAATACTTTTATAGACGTTTAAAGGAACGCAACACTATTTATTATAGTTTACTGTTCGGCAAAAGAGACATAGTTAAAAGAGAAACACTTTGTCAAAAAATGGCTTTCAGTGGAAGACATGCTGGAATAAGTGTTCCTGTGTGATCTTTTATGTCAAATAATATAACTCAGTTTTAAAAGACTTTAGTGAGCCAGTTTAAGACTGGTCAGTCCTTTTTTCACCCCCCATGTAAGGACGAGATCATTTGCGATAGGTCTGCATGTAATTGATGTTATTGGAAAATGATCAGGGAAAAACGCAGGGATTTTAAAAAAAACCTAAAATCTGGAAAGTTTAGTAAAAAATTTGTAAGTATTGAAAACGGATATAATCCTACACAGATATGTTAGATGCGGTTTGTAAAAATCGTGATTTTTTGGTATTAGACGTCTTACTTTGTTTCTGAGGGAACTACATAAAATACCAATACCTAGGGTCTACTCGCCGGAAAACGGGTTTTTGAGGGCCGAAGGGAGTAGGGATTGGATTTTATTGTTCTCTCAGCTATCATAATTGCCCAAAATTTCGTGCATCGGCTTCTAGGAAAAAGTACTACCTTTCTTCTGAAGTACTGGAAATTTCTTTGTTATTATAAGTTTTGCTTCTTTAATTTTTTAACAGGTTAAAATTGCTAATTTACTTCTCTTAAAGATAACCCAAAAAGTTGTATGTTACCATTCGGGTTTTTTTAAATGTTGCTAAACTAGATTGCCTTGCCCGTCATTACATATCCACCAGTTATTTACTCTTTTTCAGAAATGTTAAACTCTTTCTTACCTTTAAACCCAATTTCTCTCAGGGAGACACTTACAATCAAGCAGTCCTATTTTTCGATAGGGTACGATAAGACACACACGCTCGTTTTGCGTCGGTTTTTTAGTTGTTCTCTTTTTATAACTATTTAAAAAACTAATTTTAACAATACATGGTAGCTTTTAAATATATTGAAAAATGCTGACTTACGAGTCAAGGAGAATATTATAGTTTTATAACCCCAAATCTTTGGACTTCAGCAATTTAACCATTGCAGGTGATGAATCATACGGCTTCCAAGTCGGACTTGTATACACTAACTCTAGATATTTAAATCAACCAATAATAATGACAGAGTTGCCATCAGATGGGCATCCCGCCCTATGTCGTTTTACCAGAATCAGTTAAATTTTGCTATTTACTGCGCAATTCTCGGCTGCGCGTGTTTCATATGCAAACCATTTAAACCATCCTAATATCTTAGTAAGGTCAGTATATAATCTCTTGTTTTTTACTGTACAGACGAATACTATGAACACAATTAGCCCTCCACAAGTGACAGCGCGTTTAATCCATTCAACAGCCCAATGGACCATAAGGCATTTATTGAAAGAATCTGCAACGAATTTATCATTATTCCTTCTAACTGATTGTAGACAAAAGTTAGACGCAATATGGGCTAGAACATTGTATTTGTGGGGCACCAAAACGGAATATACTTATGACTACTGGCACGGCCACACCTCTTTTCATACAAAAACATACAAGTTCGATTGGGATCCTAGAACAAAACATACTAATGTTGGACAACATTTATCTTAGTGATGAAAGTGAAGGCCTAACAATGCCTGGAGTGCAAAGACTCAATGACTCCATCAGGACATATGTTTGGAGTCTATTAGGAGCACAAAGCGCAGAACTAAAAAGTCTAGCATTGTTGATCAAATCTAAGGATTTGATGCAGAAAAAACTATTTATAGCTAAGTTAGAACGATGCTTTTACTCTGCTGGTTAAATTACCTGCAAGCATACAAAGGTTAATCAAGACCGTAGTTCTTGCACATGCGAGGTCTAAAGGTTGACATTGGTTGTAGGTCACTGGATTTATACATGCTACCTTGACCTTAGACTACAGATTGGCATTGATACAGGAAATGATAACTATGAAATCCTTATTGCTGGAGACGTCAAAAAACTTTTGGAAACCAATCCAAGGGATTAAACACAAGGCCCGCCCCATCCATTTTAAACAATCGTACCTAGCCTGAAGAAAGCCATTCCTGTTTTTAAGCATCCCGCAGCTTGAAAGCTGCCCAGAAAGCACTCGCCTGTTGGAGCTGCATCACACTGACTGTCCACACTCGCGAAAAGTCAGCCCTTGGTTGTATTTTTTAACTTTTTCTGGAGATAGAGCCTTACTTTATTTCACTAAAAATTAATCCAGCTGATCTAGCACTCCTACGTCCTCAGATGCGTCAGCATATACCCAGCAACTTTGCCTATAGTAGAACAAAAACCCACTAAAAACACTACCTATTTTTGCCAGCCGAGTGCAGCAAACGCGCTTTGGCTGCTAACTTCTTTAATACAGTTTGCTAGATGATGCATTGTTTTCTAATCATCTTTTACCAGGCTGAAGGTGTTGGAGGGGCGCTACTAGGCCCTGAGTGGGCGCACTGCCGGTGGTTAAAGCAAATATACGCACGTGTAGTGGATAAGGCAAACCCAACAAGCCGCTTAATATGCTAAGTACTGGTAATCCCTCTTTCTCTAAATCTGAATCCTTATTCTTCTTGCCAGCGTAGTGTTTTCATTGACAGTATTCTCTTATTGGTTCTTTGAATCTGGCATGTTTGAGATTATTGACTCCTCCTCTGAGAAGAATTTGCGTCGACGCCCTTCCCTCTTTACCCTTTAACTCCGTAATTTTTCTGCTGCTCTATTATTATACCTTTTCTTCTTGCTCTAAATTGTTTATCAGCCAGCTTATTTTTTTTCTTCTTTATCTCTCTCTCTAGCTTATAAGTTTTGCTGTGCGAGCAATAGTTCTTCTCATATTGTTGTATAAGCCTCTCAGGCCCGGAGGTCACGCACAGCAATGGAGGATCATTAAATTGTTCTAATGTTTTGTTGACTGCCTCTCTCACTTAACTACTCGTTTCAATTTCTGCTATTAGATTCATATGCCTGTTTGATTTAAATCTTGAAGAGGTCTATGTTTTGTATTTCAGTTTGTGTGGCAGCCCCCCCGCTCCATGTTCTGTAAAGGACTAACAAGGATTCAGCTCTAAGCTCTAAAAGGTGTATGTTCTGCCTTCGCAATGGGTGTTTTCGGCCAATTTGTGTTAGTTTTAAAACCTGTTTGGGTTTTGCATATTGAAGTAGCTTTACACGGACTCCCTGAACAGTTTTATATACATAATGCCCACATACTTTCCCTTCTAAATCGTTTTTAGGATCAATCACTTCTGGCAGCTCTACCGTCTATGCTTTTATAGAAATGATTGAATTCTTTCTCGCAATAATAATGCTATTGGCGCTGTCTAGGAGTGTTAAAGAACCTGCTCTTCAAGCTCTTCTTGCAATGAAAGGGCCCAGTTCGTTTCATCTTCTTCACGAGGATCAATGCGTCAAAATCTCGCCCTATTTTTTTATTTAAATTCTTTTTTTGTTTTATAACAAATGAAACTCATACGGTTGCTGACTCGATCCATACAGAAAAGAGTGGTACCCCATGGCGTAAAAAGGCATAAGGCAGACTGTTATTAGTGCTCAGAAATACTCCATCTAACAGTTTCAGCCTGAACAAACTTTAATAGTTAAGTTTCCTGATCTTGGCGCTGATGATGTTAAAATGCCAGGCACTGCCTAAACTATCATTTCAAAATAGATTTACATCGGCAGTTCCTATGCTACTGTTGTCGCTAATTTAGGCTGAGCTTCGTTAATATATAGCAATCAAAACTGGAGGGTCGAGAAGTCTTTTTACTAGGCGACGGCTGGACATTTTTACCCTCTTTTCTGATCTATGGCTGCTAAAAAAGAAAGAAAAAGAGAAAGTCTGTCTGGATACAAAGCCCAAACGGCCCCTCAAGCACAGGCTTAAAGCGGAGGATGCAATGGATGATAAAGATGAGGCAGTTAGTAGCAGAAGCATTTGGCAGCAGATCTCTGCACTTCCCCTCTAGATTTTGAACTGTTAAAGACGCATATGCCATATTACCAAGGCGCACTAAAAGTAAAACGGACTTTTCCTGACATTTAATCCTAGCGGTTCTGTTCGTTCTGTCTGAAGACCTTTTAGCTTAATACACAGTTAGTGTCGGTCTCTCTTGAGGTTTGATGTATGTGTACTAATCCTGGACTGGCCAGAACTATCTTACCAGTATAATAAGTTAAAAAACGGTTATTTTATTAAGGAAAAGTTTTCACAAGCCTCTTACAGAAAATAGAAAACAAGCGAGACACTCTCTGGGAACATACATCTAAAGACCAGTCTCCTGAAAGTCCTTTTTGAAAAGGATTTTTGTTCTTGTTTACTGAGATACAACCCCTTTTCAAAGGAGAATCAGGAGCGTTTTAATCCCAAAAATTTGAGAAGGTTGACTGTGCATATATGGTTAGTCTGTTCAGTTGTATTCAGGGCGCGGGACTTTACCTCCACCTACCTTCGTTGAAATAGAAAGTTGTTCGCTGGAGGTGAGGACAGGAGATCCTGCAGTTGATCGTGTATGTAATAACTTCGCCTTTTGATGTAAGACTTGAAGACTACTTAAGAACTATATATGGGTCGTGGCTGGATTTTCAGATCCAATTTGACAACAGAATGTTTGGAAGTGGAGATCGGGATAGGGCTAGATGGCATTAAATAAATATTCAACAAGAAATCAGCCGGAAACGCCCAATTATAATGCACATTTTTATGGTTTGTGATGCCTCAGTAAACAATTGAAGAAACGGGCCTAATGACGCGGGCTTGTTAAAATTGCAGAAGAAATTTTAATAAAACGTTGGATTGATTGATAGTTTCTGCTAAAAAAGAGCCACACTGTTCTCTTTCGCGGGATTACGGGTGTGTGGGCGAAAACTGTTTCGACTTGATTTGTTACCAAACAATTTCAGCGTTTTTCATTTACGAGACATTGTTTTATTCTGCACAACATTATGCACAACAAGTCTTACAAAGAAAGGAAGTTTATTTGGACAGGACGAGAATATATTTTTAGTAGATCCTAGTGACAAATGAGGACTAGTTTAGAATATTTACGCTAGACTTATTTTGAGGGAAACTGAAAACACTGTTTATTATTGATGTCCGTTGCGGTCTGACAAGACATTGTTTAAGAAAATAAAGAAAAGATCTGTCATAGTAGCCTTTAGTGGGCGCCACGCCTTAGTTTCGTGTGGCTCTTAACTCAAAAATATAATGCCAGTCTTAAAAAAGGACTTTTCGATCGCAGTTAAAATCGGTTGGTATTATTTTACACTAAGGACAACGATAGTTCTTGAAGAATGTTTAAGTGAAAATTTATATAATAGGGACAAAGATGAGTTAAAAAAAATAAAAGAAGCAGTTAGAAAAATCTAAGCACGCTGAGCTATGCTTACGTGCTGACTCCCAGTTCAATTCCGTTTGATTTATTGTAGATCTGGTTCATTATTGATTTGCTTATACAATTTGTTTATTTAATTTTTATATTAGAATAAAAGAATGATCTCGAGGGCCAGAATCAAAAGCGCAGCTAGCGCCTAAACTGCGTTTGCAGTAGAGCTAAAGACCTAGCAAGACTACAAACCGGAGTTTTGGATCCTAATTGGAGTGCAGGGTGGAAAATGTTTTTGGTTTGATAAACAGATGATGGGGTTTAAACACGAACAGAAATTGAAGACAAAAAACGACGCAGCATCCTACTCTAGAAGAGATATGTCCAAAAAAAAAATATTTAAAAAAAAACCTTTTTTCAAAAGTTTATAAGACTTTTGGGGGGAAGAAAAAAAATTTTTTTTAAAAGTTTGGGAAAAAAAGTTTTTTATTTCACATGAAAGACAGAGACCATTTGACGAATGTCTGCATAAAAAATGTGTTATTAAAAATGTGGGGAAAACGCAGGATTAAACAAAAACAAAAAATCTGAAAAGTTTGTAAATTAGTTTTTGAAAAGGAAAATCCTCACGTATTTTTTGTTTGTAAAAATCGTTATTTTTTGGGTTTAAAGTCTTACTGTCGAAAAAATTAAAATCCCAACCCTGGGTCCTTGCCCGAAAAGGGTTTTTTTGGGGCAAAAGTGAGTTGGATTGGTTTTTTATAGTTCTTTCCGCTATCATAAAAGCCAAAATTCGAGAAAGTTTGGAAAACGTACTCCCTTTCTTCTTTAATACTGGAAAATTATAGAAATTATAAGATTTGTTCTTAATTTTTAACATTTTAAAATTGCTAAACTTCTCTTAAAGAACAAAGTTGAGAACCCATCGGGTATTTTAAAATGTTTTTTGTTCCCTTCCCCGCCTTTAATACCACCCATTTATTATCTTTTTCAGTTTGGGGAAATCCCTTTTACTTTAAACCCAATTTCTCTAAAGGGAAAACTACAATCCCCGGTCTTTTTTAAATTTGGGAGTTAAAAAACAACGCTCGTTTTGTTTGGTTATATAGATGACATTTTTTTACTTTTTAAAAAACCAAATTTTAAAAAAAAGGGTCTTTTAAATATTTTGAAAATGCTACTTAGATGTGGAGTTTTTAAACCCCCAAATTTTTGGACTTCACTTTTAAACCTTTTGAGAAATGAATCATACGGTTCCAAGTCAGACTTGTAAACCCAAAAATTGATATTTAACCCACCAATAAATGACAGAGTGCCATCAGCTGGTCATCCCCCCCTATGCTTTTTACCAAAATCATTTAAATTTTGATTTACTCGCAACTATGGCTGGGGGTTTTTCATATGAAAACCTTTTAAAACCCACCCCAAATCTTTAGTAAGGTCTATAAACTTTCATGTTTATTCCGTACAGCGAATACTAACTGAACTAAAAGTACCCTCCCAAGGGGACAGGGTTTTTCCCCATTCAACACCCCCAATGGACATAATCATTAAAGAATCTGCAACGAATTTAACATTAATTTTCAATGTTTTTAGACAAAAGTTACCCCAAACATGGGAGGAACTTGATTTGGGGGGGCAAAAAAAATATACTTATGCTCGGGCCCCGCCAAACCCCTCTTTTAACCAAAAAAACAAGTTCGTTTGGGACCCATAGAAAAAAAACACCCTAAGCTTGGACAACATTTACTTAATGAATGAAGCCTAACAATCCTGGAGTGAAAAGACTAATGACTCCATAAGGACATTGTTTGGTGTCTTTTAGGAGCACAACGAGACTAAGTTAGCATAGTTGACAATCTACGGGATTGTGCCAAAAAACAATTTTTAAATTTTTAGAAGATGCTATTAACTGCTGTTAATTACCTCCCAGCATAAAAAGGTATAAAGCGTTCTTTGCACATCTGGGTAAAAGGTTGACTTTGTTGTAGGTCAGGATTATAATGCTCCCCCGCCCTTAGCACATTGGATGAACAAATTTAAAAAGAACCCTTATTTGGAGACACCAAAATTTAGGACACAATCAAGGTTAAACACAAGGCCCCCCCCACCTTTTAAAAAAAAAGTCCCTACCCCTGAAAAAAGCAATCCGTTTAAATCCGATAGAAAACCCAAAAAAGCACTCCCCTTTTGATCTGCTCACACTGACGTCACACTAGCAAAAAGACCCCCTTGTTGTTTTTTAATTTTTATGGGGTAGCCTACTTTTTTCACAAAAAATTAATCCAGCGCTAGCACTCCAAAGCCACAGAGGCAGTTATAACCAAAATTTCCCTTAGTAGACAAAACCCCAAAACAAATCCCTTTTATGCCAGGCAGGCATCAGCGTTTGGCTGCTAATTCTTTAATAATTTCTAGTTATGAAATTTTGTTTTTTAATCCAATTTTTCCCCGGCTGAGGTGTGGGGGCGCTAGGGCCCCCTGTTGGGGCACTGCCGGTTAAAGCAAAACGAGTGTAGAGATAGCAACCAAACCCCGTTAATTGTAAGTCTGAAATCCCCCTTTT
Source organism: Conus ventricosus (assembly GCA_018398815.1). Taxonomy (NCBI): domain Eukaryota; kingdom Metazoa; phylum Mollusca; class Gastropoda; order Neogastropoda; family Conidae; genus Conus; species Conus ventricosus. Next base: position 84,663 of record JAFLJL010016757.1, read on the forward strand.
TAAAACGAATCCTTATCTTTTGCCAGCGTAGTTTTTTTCATGAGTTTCTTTTTTTAATTTTCTTTAAAACTGGTTTTGGATTTAGTTTCCCTTGAGAATAAAATTGCGTTTAACCCCCTTCCTTTTACCCATTAACCCCCGTTTTTCGCTTTTTTTAAACCTTTTTTCTTGCCTAAATTGTTTCACCCAGTTATTTTTTTTCTTTATCTCTCTCTTAGCTTACAAAGTTTTGCTGGGGGCCGACTTTGTTTTCTCTTATTGTTGTAAAAGACTTAAAGGGCCCCCGGAGGTCCGCACGGGCCCAAATGGGGATCATTAATTGTTTCTAATTTTTTCGCTGCCTCCTCACTTAAACTCGTTTAATTTCTTTTAGTTCATCTGCTTTTTGATTTAAATCTGAAGAGGATTTTTTGTATTTCAGTTTGTTTTGGGCCCCCCCCCCAAATTCGTAAATGACTAAGGCTTCATTAAAGCTTTTTAAAGGTTTATTTTTTCTGCCTTCGCAATGGGATTTTTCCCCTAATTGTGCTTTTTTTAAAAAACTGTTTGGGTTTTGCATTGAATTCATTTAAGGGCCCTCCCTGAACCAGTTTTTAATACAATCCCCACATTTCTTAAAAATCTTAGGATCATCACTTCTGGCATTTCCCCGTCCTTGTTCTATAGAATTTTGAATTCTTTCTCCTAGTCTTGGCCTTTTGGGGAGTAAAAACCCCCCTTCAAGCTCTTCTTGAAATAAAGGGGCCCAGTTCTGTTTCATCTTCTTAAAAAGGGATAAAATTGCGTCAAAATCTTCACCTATTTTTTTTTTATTCTTTTTTGTTTTTAAAAAATAACTCATCGGTTGTGACCTCGACCCCATACAAAAAAGAGAAGGAACCCATGGCGTAAAAGGCAAAAGGCAGACTGTTTTTAGGTAAATCCCCTCAACGTTCACTGAACAAACTTTAATATTAAGTTTCCTGATCTTGGCGCTGAGATTTTATTGCCAGCCTGTAAACACTTTCAAAATAAAAATTTACATCGGCGCCAATGCTACTGTTGTCGTAATTTAGGCAGGCTATGTTAATCTTAAAATCAAACGGAGGGAAGAATTTTTTACTAGGCGAGGCAGATTTTTTTCCCTTATTTGTTCTATGGCTCCCTAAAAAAGAAAGAAAAGAGAAAGTCGTAGGGATACAACCCCCAAAGGGCCTCAGACGGGTTTAAAGCGGGGGATGCAAAGGAGTAAAGATGAGGCAGTAGCAAAAGCATTTGGCAGAAATTCTGCATCCCAAATTTTTTAAATTTTAAAAAGAGCATATGCAAAATTTCCAAGGCGACAAAAAGAAAAACTTACTTATCGACTTTTAATCCTGGGGTTTCTGTCGTTCTTCTAAAACCCCTTTAGCTAAATCCCGTTAGTGAGTCTTCTTGGTTTGATGTTTATAACCGGGCTGGCCAAAAATTTTAAACCCCAGAAAAAGTAAAAACGGTTTTTTTTTAAGAAAAAGTTAACACGCCATTACGAAATAGAAAAAAGCAGACACTTTGGAAAAATACACTAAATCATCTTGAAGTTTTTTAAAAAATTTTTTTTGTTTTTTTTTTTTCAAAGAAACCCCCCCTTTTCAAGAGAACGAAGCTTTTTAAAAACCAAAAAATGAGAAGGTTGCTGTGCAATAAATGGAAAGTCTGACTTTGTATTCAGGGCGCGGACTTTTCCCTCCCAAACTTCGAAAATAAAATTTGTTGCTGGAGGTAGACAGAGACCTGCTTTGATCGTGTATGTAAAAATTCGCCTTTATGAGTAAGACTTGAAGATCTTAAAAACTAAATATGGGCTGGGGCTGGTTTTTAGACCCACATTTGACAACAGATTTTTTGGGAAGTGGGAAAGGTAGGGCAAGAGATAAAAAATAAATATTCACAAGAAAATAGACGGAAAAACGCCCCTAAAATGCACATTTTTAGGGTTTGTGTGCTCACTAAACTTTGAGAAAAGGGCAAAAGGGGCGGGGCTTTTTAAAAATGCAGAAGAAAAATATTCTAAAAAAAAACAGAGGGTAGTTGAATTTTCCCCTAAAAAATCCACCTGTTTCTTATCTGGGATTGGGGGTTGGGAAAACTGTCTTCTACTTGATTTGTTACAAAAATTCAGGTTTCATTACGGACATTGTTATATTTGCACAACCCTTAACACAAATCTTACAAAGAAAGGAATTTATTTGGGCAGACAGAATATTTTTTAGTTGTCTAGTGACAAACTGAGGCTGTTTAGAAAATTACATAGACTATTTTAGGGAACTGAAAAACTGTTTATTATTTTGACTTTTTGGTGAAAAAGACATTTAAAAAAAGAAAAAATCTGCAAAGCTAGCCTTTTGTGGGCGCCACCCTTAGTTTCTGTGTGGTCTTAACTCAAAAATATAATGCAGTTTAAAGACTTTCGATCGCAGTTAAAATCGGTTGTAATTTTTTTACACTAAGGGGCAAAGATATTTTTAAAAATGTTTAAGTGAAAATTATATAAATAAGGGGCAAAGATGATTAAAAAAATAAAAGAGCAGTTAGAAAAAACTAAGCACGCTAACTTGTTACGGAGATCCCCCTTCAATAGTTTGTTTTTTGTAATTGTTATTATTGATTGCTTAAACAATTTGTTTATTATAATTTTTATATTAAAAAAGAATGTCCGAGGGCCCAAAACAAGCGCGCTTGCTCCCAAATGCGTTGCAGTAGAGCAAAAGCTAGCAACAAACGGTTTGATTAATAGGAGTGCAAAATGTTTAGGTTTGAATAAACAGATATGGGGTTTACAAAAGAACAGAAATTTAAAACAAAAAACGAAGAGATCCCACTCAGAAGAGATTTAAAAAATTTTAAAGGGGAACGATTTTGGGAAAAACCCAATACAAACTTATAAAAGGAGAAGCTGGGCGGGTTTTCTGAAATTGCCTTTGGGAAATTTTAAAATTTGAACTACGAAGCCCTAAAGTATACTTTTTATAAAAACAATTTTAGAAAGGTTTGAATGTGGGCCATATCTTGTTTTTTTCCCGGAAAAACGAAAAAAACAGATTGAAATAATATCAGGGTTTGAATATATGCTACAAGAAAGAAGTGCTGAAGTGGGAATGAAAACCCCGGGGGTTAGAATTTTCCCCCTCGCATTGTCACACCTAGGCAAATGACATATTTTTCGCCATTTTTTTACTCCCAGGGAGGGCGATACTGTTTGCCAGAACTACGTTAACAAGGTTACAAATAAAGGCTGAAAACTTGGGTGCCCCTTTAATTGTATTAATTTCTAAAAAAAGGAGACAAAATAAAACCCATGTTCATGAAAAGGTTTTTGTGTGGGTTTCAAAGACAAAATTTAAAAACTCGACTTTTCTCATTAAGTAGTTGATTTTTTTTGCGTTTTACTTGTTAGTGAAGGCTGCCAGAAGGTTAATAAGAAGATTTAAGATTTTAAATTTTAAAATAATCTTATTTTAAATGGGGTTCAACATTTAGATTAAAGCAAATAACTAGTTCAAAAAGGAATGAAAGCGACTTGGATAATTATAGGGGTTTCTAGAAGAAATATGTAGGCTTTAAATACCTTTTTAGTAATACTGGTCATCACTGTAGCGTGAAGTGGGGTCTAGTGTTGCTGTTTTGCTAGTGGGGTTGGGGGCCCCCTCTTTTCATTAGGGGGGCTGGGGTTTGTTTAGGGGCCGTCTAGTTGTAAGTGCCGTTTTAAAAAATTAAATCCTAAATTTCAAAAGCACACTGCCATTTAGCCCAGCAGCAAAACTTTGTTTATTAATTAGAATAAAAAACATTAAGGATGAAAACATTACAGACGAAAATTTTATTTGGCCCAGGCGGATTACAGGGGCAACAAAAAATTGAACTTCAAAAAGGGGGTGGAGAAAAACTTTACTTCAGACAGGTGACACGATGCAATTAAAAAACATTGAAAACAAAAAACGATCAGTTAAAAACCCAAAAAAAAGCAAAAAAAGTTTAGCAAAAAAAAAAAGTTTAACAAAAAATAAAAAAAAATTTGTTAATGTTTGGCGGGGCAACTTGCGCTCTTCCGAACAAAATTTTTGGGGGAGGCTTTTTTTGGGAAAAGAGTTTTTCTTAATAATATAGGGAGGGGCTTTTTTTATTTTTCTTTCAACTTATATAGTCTCATTGGTCCATATAGGATCTGTGGGTCTAATTTAACATCGCCTTCTGCCCCTCCCGGGCAACAAGTATCTTCTTTTAGTCCAAAGGCAAAAGTTTTTTTAGTTCCCTGCACATTTTTTAATGCTAATTTTTTTTAATTTGATTCGTAAATGGTTTAAGGCCTGTTTCTTTAAATTCTTTTGTTATGGCGCGTAAGATGCTGGGATTCCAACCCTTTGTGTTGCCCTCTGTATTCTAGTGTCTTCGTGGCATAATTTCTCGGATATTGATGGTAAACAGCGTTCAGAATTTTTTATTAAAGTTTTTACTGGCTTGTGTCGTGGTTGCCGGGGGTCCCTCTCTTTACGTAACAGATGTTTAAAAACAGTGGGTTTTCAGAAACCTTTAAACTCTTTTCCTTCAAATTTAACCATTCTAGGATACTTTAATGGGGCCCCGCTGTATATTTGTTGAAACCAAGCCACACTGTTGAGCTTTTATCTTTTTAAAGGGTTTAGCTCTTTGTTTTAACCCTGTTCAACTGTCGGGGTCTTTAAACTTTTTCTTTATTTTTCATGTGGAAGATACAGAAGTCCATCTGGGGGGTGTCATTTTGGGCTGAGTTAAAAAAAATTAGGCCCTTTTTATTCTTTTTGGGGGAGGAGATATTTGCCAAATTGCCTGTTTTGAAGCCAGTCTTTTTATTGATCAGACACTCTAGCCTTTTCCATTTTTATTTGCATCTTTCCCTTTCCAAAAACCCTTTTGGAGAATAAATTTTTTTTGTACTTGTTTTTTTCCATAAGGTGTATTTTAATTTTTTTTAATTGGGTTTTTATTGTTTGTAAGAATATAGATTGCTCCCCTAGGCCAAAATAAACCATTTCTGCTTTTTTTTTTCTGAAAGGTCTAAAAGTCAGACATTCGGGGGGCGGCGATGTTAGAAATTCTTTCCCGTTAAGTAAACTATTCATTTCCTCATCAACATCGTAAATGTGTGCTCTGATTCCTTCTCTTTAAATTTTTTTTTAAAAAGTTAAGTGGCTTGTTTTCCTCGTAAGGCTTTGCCTACTAAACTTCTTGCCCTTTTTATGCGTTCTCTTTTCTCGGACCGCTTTACTAAAATATAATTTCTTCCCGGAAGGCCAATGCATTAACAAAAGTCCCCCTCCATCATAATACTCCCGCCTCTTTTTTTAAATTTAAAATTTTCTTATGAAATTATCTTTTTATAAAACATTTTCTGGGGTAATCCCCTGTGCAAAAAAGAAAATTTTTGATGAATCCCTGCAGTAATTAAATTAATTAAAAAAGTCCAATGTCTAACCTTCCCAGGTCAGCCGGTTATTCAAACATGTTTTTTGCTAAAACACATAGCCATACTAAGGCCCCTAATCACGCAAGTGGTAAATCGTATTGAAATTTTTTTTTTTCGTCATCTTTTTATTAACTAAAAAAAAAATTAAAATATAAAAAAAAGGTGTTATGTGCTTTTTTTAAACATTAATCTTTTGTTTTAAAGTAAAAATAAAGTTGAAACTAGTTTTGGGGAAACTTCTTCTTTCCCCTGTTGGGCGGTTTTTTCCCTAACAACATTTTGTAAGGGTTAAAAGATATAAACCCCCCCCAATAGGGATGCTAATTAACCAATTTAAAAACCTGGGTTTTAAAAGGTTTTTTTTATTTTTTTTTGCTTTTAAAAATGGGTTTTGCGACATTAAAATGTGAGGACAAGCAATACTCGTAGACAACTGCCATAAAAAAAGATTTTTCTCTCTGGGTGCGTGCAAAAACTAGACAGTATTTAGGGGTTGAACCAAGTATTAAACAGATTCACGTTTTTACATCAAGTTGAGAAGATACGTAGGGACAAGTGCGCAGGGGGAAAAAAAGGTTAGATCTGGGTCAGACAATGATTGTTTTATATGCCAAGTTGTAAGTAAGATGGCGCCGGTTGATTCGAAAAAGATTTTAAAAAACGACTTATCCAAGATCCGGTTTTTTAAAGTCCCTAGAAACTCTTTCATGTGAAGTATTACAGATTTGGGTTTTTGTTAGTCCATTCATCAGGGTTATTACTTTTAATCATATTAATTTTGATCATATAAATTTTAAACGCAATAAAAAAAAAAGAGCAAGAAAAGCTAAGGGCAGCCCCCAGGAGCAGAATTTTCCCCAGGAGCGAATGCCCCGGGCAGAAAGTACCACAAGTGAATGTCCACAAATGTATTAAAGTTACTAAGCAAAAAAAACCCGGGCGTTTGAGGCTGGGGTAAACTGGGTGAAAGGAACAAAATAAGAATAACAAACCAATCAACAAAACAAAAATTGTTAGATAGTAATACAGCATCGCCACCAACAACACAATTAACAACACAATCACAAACTAACTATAAGATGTATTATTATGTATTTGCCGCTGTTGTTGTTGGTGGGGGAGTTTTAGCATACAAATGTCTAACGCCATACTTAGCAGCAAAGTCACAAACCCCCACAGTAAAAGAACCAACTTCTGCAAAAAAAGTGCAACCTCCTGCAGTAGACCCATTTTCTATGGAATAGTTTTTAAGAACTAGATAAAGTACAAGTTAAGAACTAAATAAAGTACAAGTTAAGTTAGTTATAGAAAGTACTTTTAAGTTACGTGCAAGTAAATTACAAGTTAAGTACAAAAAATTATAAGTACTAGTTAGGTTCTTAAGTTAAGTACTAGTTAGGTTCTTAAATAAGTACTGGTTAGGTTCCTAAGTTAAGTTCTTGATATGTTCTTAAGTAAGTACTTGTTAGGTTCTTAAGTTAAGTACAGGTAAAGTCAGTCAAATTAATCTTTTAAAGTTCTCCATTGTCCTACAGCATATGAGAACTCAGGATTGACGTAAGTTCTCTTGTTATTGTTAGAGACTAGTGATTTCTTGTTAACAGCAGTTGTTTACTTGATGAAGAGTAGAGCGCAGATTAACATTTGTGTGATGAAATACTTTGTTTTCAAAGAGGGCTTGCTTGTAGTTATCGTGAGATATATTTTTTTGACAACTTCTTTACTTATGCCTTTAGCCTTCTTCATTACAGAAGTCTGGCTGGCAACGCTATACATCTTTGACCGCAAACCAACATATTCTTTTATAACTGTCCCATTAAGTTCATCCTTCATCTTTCCAATTACTTTCTTTACAGTTGAATGTAAAGGGCTGTCTTTAGGATAGTCGCATGTGTCGTACCACCCATCAGCTCCTTTAGCTACTTCAGTTTCTAAGTCTTTGTAAAAGTCTTCTGTGGGGACGTCTAGAATAAAAGTCAGTGTCTGTGTAAAGGACTCTTGCTTCTGGGTACCGCGGTTTAAAGTAGTCGTACAGAAATTCTAACATCAATAACTTTGACAACTCTAATACAAGATTAGGAATAGAGTTTGTTTAGAACTTACCGCCAATGACATTGACAAACAAAGCACAAGACAAGACACGATGCATTTCAACCACTTGGGTCTTCTTCAGGCGAAAAAATAAATCACATTTAACATGTGGGACAGTACAAACAACGAAAAACGAAAAAAGAATGAAAAATGACTTATCCGTTCTTGTCCATGTGTTTGGTGGGCGGAAATGACATGCGGCCAGGGGGATTATGCGAGAGGAAAGGAGGGGGGGGGTGCGTCAGGGGAGGTGTGTGTGTGTGATATGATAGGGTTGTGTGTCCAGTTTATTGGGATGGTGTGATATCTTTGATGGTTGTGGTAATGGTGGATTGATAATAATGGTAAGGGGAAAAAAAAAAGGGGGGTGGGGGGGATTTAAGGGGAAGGATAATACAAAACTAAGATTAAATAGATGGAGGGTTGCTGTAACTACTGTATGAAGTGAGTGAAGGGGATGTGGTGGTGGTGTATGTAAGTGTGTGTGTATGTGTGTGTGTTGGTAGGGGATTTTGCCAACTGGTGTGGAAGAGGTGAGTAGGTGTGTTTGGTTATTGTTGGATATTGATGCCTTGGGGGTGTAGTGTGCCCAGTTTGGCAATGAGATGGGATCAACTCAAGAATCCCATCTCATTGCCAAACTGGGCACACTACACCCCCAAGGCATCAATATCCAACAACCAAACACACCTACTCACCTCTTCCACACCAGTTGGCAAAATCCCCTACCAACACACACACATACACACACACATACACACACACTTACATACACCACCACCACATCCCCTTCACTCACTTCATACAGTAGTTACAGCAACCCTCCATCTATTTAATCTTAGTTTTGTATTATCCTTCCCCTTAAATCCCCCCCCCCACCCCCCTGTTTTTTTTTTTTTTTTTTTCCCTTACCATTATTATCAATCCACCATTACCACAACCATCACAAAGATATCACACCATCCCAATAAACTGGACACACAACCCTATCATATCGCACACCAACACCTCCCCTGACGCAACCCCCCCCCCCCCCCCATTTCCTCTCCATAATCCCCCTGGCCGCATGTCATTTCCGCCCACCAAACACATGGACAAGAACGGATAAGTCATTTTTCATTCTTTTTTCGTTGTTTGTACTGTCCCACATGTTAAATGTGATTTATTTTTTCGCCTGAAGAAGACCCAAGTGGTTGAAATGCATCGTGTCTTGTCTTGTGCTTTGTTTGTCAATGTCATTGGCGGTAAGTTCTAAACAAACTCTATTCCTAATCTTGCTTCGTTCGCCGCCGTCAGTCACTCCATTTTGAAACTCTAATACAGTAAAGCCAATAAACACCGGCTTGTCCAACTTAACATCTTTTTTCTTCATCATAATGCCAACCAGGCTGTCGTTAAATCTTCTAAAGTCTTGATAGTTGGGTTTAGAGGCAAACTTAATTGCTTGGTTTTCTTTTGTAACTAATTTAACATCTTTACGATTGTGTACGTTCTCCATGGTTTTGCCAAAACAGCTGTTGTTCATCAGTTTAAAGAAGTCTTTTTCTGAAGCGTCAGTGGCTTGGGTTCTAAGATCAGTGTTCTTCTTGATGTAGGCCTCATAAAGGACTCTTGATCAAAAGCAATGATTCTATGAACAGCTGTCAGTTTTAGTCCGTGTCTTAGGTAAAACTGTAACAGTCTGTAATGACACACATATTTAGTTTTGTGGCGAAGATTGGGAACAAGTTTAGGCGGTTCTGTGGGGCTCATTTTTAATCTTTCTGCGGCCAGGGGGTAATCGTTGTGGAGGTCATGCAGTTCATAAGGATATTCTAAGTCTACTTCTAGAATAAACCCGTACTGTTGATCTGACGTCAAACTGTTCAACCACTTTATTGCCCCTTGAATATTATTTGTACCATGCCCTGTGTACATCCTGAAGTTACGTAATGGAAGCGGTTGACTCATGGCCCATCCATACAGATTGTTAGCGTCTAAGTACATTAGATAGTTGGATGGTTTAGTTGGGTCATAGTCGTCTAAATATTTGTTATTGGCTTTGCAGTAAGGATGTGAGGCCATGCTGATGCCTCCCCTCAGCCCATCTTCAATCATCTGGAGTGTGGGTAGATCAGATATTAAGTCAATCTGAATGTTTGTAGACTTTAAGAAAGCATCCCAAGAAAGTCCTGGGGCAGAGATGTAATGTGATGAGTCTAAGTTGTAATGTTTCATGCATGTAGATCTGTAATTTTGAAAAACGTCTGCCAATAAACACACGTCAGCCAATAAATATTGATCGTGATAATCGCCCATCGTTTCACAGTGTAATTCTGTCCAGGCTTTCTGTGCGTATTCATAGTCAGAGTCAGTTATGTCTTTGCCTCTAAGACTAGAAAAGAAAGCGCCTTTAGGAGGAAGTGAGTCTTCATCAAACCTATCCCACGAGTTCATGTATTCATAAGGGTAGACACCTTTACGCACCAAAGATGGGTCAAAGTATTTAGTGATTGGAAAGGCTTGTAGAGATCCTGCTAACTTATCCAAACTGGCCATCAGATGTTGGGCAGAGTCATAAAAGGATAAAGTCAAGAGTAAACGTCATGTACTTTTCTGAAGACTGTGCAATGCAGGTAACCCTCTTATATTCAGAAGTCACTGCTTGCATGATGAAATGAGAATCGTAACCTCTTAGGTTATAAAAGAAGATAGGAAGTTTCCATGTCTTAGGGTCAACCTTAAGTTGAAGATTACAATTGTTGTGCGCGGCCCCTCTAAACTTTCCAGTAATGTGATCGTGGTCTCTTACTGCGTTGCCTAATAATTCTTTATTGCAAATCCAACAGTGTGTAGATGAGCCATAACGTTCTTGGTCTTCAGGAGTCGTAACAATGTCTGAAAGGTTCAGTTGGTTGGATAACTGATTGCGAAGTTGTTTCATCTGATCTAGAAATCTGCTGGCTGCGTTGGGGCCTCTGTAAATCTCAGGTGTGTGTTGGCTGTCTGACCTAACAACAATAAACGCATAAGAACAGATCTGATGGTGGGTTAATAACGTTTGTTTTTTGTTCTTGCTGTTGTGGGCCATAGTAATGTGGCAATATTGATTCAAAGTCAGCATAAACTACATATGGGCTCATCTGCATTTTGTGTATATTCTTAAAACTAACTTTAGACCCTGGTTTAGGTGTGAGGAGTTTGGTTTCACAGTCTACAAAACTTTTACAATGTTTCTTATGACTGGCAGCTGCTTCTATAGTTGGAATTCTGACCAAACATCTTCTACAAAGCTCTTTTTTAGCTGGATGCTTTGACGTATAGCCATAAGTCTGCTTATTGTTCTGATTAATACATAATGACTCTTTGTACTATCTGCAACAGTATCAAGTCTACATGTTTGTTAAGCGGCTCGCCTAAAGTGGGAGCGTTGGGAGAAGCCCTTAGAGGCACTATGTCAGCTTCTACAGCCCATGTGTATACGTTTACGGTGATTGGTTTGTTTTGCTCTTCAAACTGAGATATACTTTCTATGCTTACTGGAAAGGTTATGTTATCAAAGTTCAGCTCTTGCTTATATTGTTCATAATTGGAAACTCTGTTTGCATGATTTTTAACAGGATGTAGATGCGCTAAAACACACACATAAAACATGTCAGAATTATGTATGTTTAAGACTGCTCGTTTTAATTCTAACTCTTTTGGGAGGGGAGGTAAAGAATTGCCGACTATAGGATAGAACTTTGTTGTCTTAATTTGATTTCAAGACTGTCCCCTCAGACCATCCAGAAACCCCTTAACTTTGCCTCCTCACTTGCATGGTTAAACTGTGTAAGCATGTAGTCAGCCCAGTTAGAGTTAAAGCCATGATAGCTGATTACTTCTTTCTGTTTAGTTAAAACCCAGACTGGCATGTTAGTATCATCAGGCGTTATATAGTCGATCAGAACTCCCAACAACACTTTTACTGGCGGTTCCATCTGAATAGACTCTGGATTTTAGAGATAGCATGTTGCTACGCTTTCATGAACATTTGTGGGGTTAATGATATTCATGTCTACTTCACTAAACGTATTGCTTAATTGTTTGTCGCTGCTAAATATTTCTTCCATTGTATATAGTTTTCTGCCCTCAAATTTACTTGTGGTCGTCATTTTTTAAAAGCACAATATTTACGTAGATTAAAAAATAATGTAAATAAAAGTAAAGCAGGCTTTTATTCTTCACCCAAGTGCCGCAACACTTCAGACACGTTAACCTTACAATAACACCGCCAATATTTTAGCTTTTTCTGAATCACTAAGTCAATGTTCATCACTTTAATTGCTTCGTCAAATAGTTCACTATGATCTTTTATTATATTGTCTATATCATTCTCAAACCCAAATTCGCTAAAATCAATGTTTAATAATTTCATTGTTTCGTCAAATAGGACATTACAGTTCTTTAAATCAGATTCACTGAGTTCGGTGGCCATTTTTTTTAATATAAAATAAATAAAAAATTAATTGTAAATTCAACTCTTATTCATAGTCTTTTTTAATCGTAAAACCTGATCTTCATTAAAGCGAATAGCTACTCCTTCAGGGGTAGTAGAAAAAAGTCAGATTAACATCTTCAGGAGCCATATTATCAACTAAAATGGCAAATATTTTACAACTGGTTGGGCCCAAGTATCTGGTATTTTACTAATAGCTCCCATACATCTTCTCGAATGTCTATACGATTAAAAAGATCAGTAATTAATTCTTCAAACCTGTTCTTTAACTGATCTTTACGCTCTCCTCTCCCAATCCAACTCGTAAAGTATATTAATAAGCTCTGTAACTAATTCGGCCTTCATTTTTTAAACCAAATTTAAATCATAAAAATTAAAAAAAATAATTAATCAGTTTCTCTTGTTTTTGTGCTATAGGCATGATCTGGATAACACACACAAGCAACACAACACACACACACACGAGAATCATTCACACAATAGACGGGATGGTGCTTGCAGGGGAATGTTAAGCAAAACGGCGAAGCAGGACGTTGAAGCAGGTGACGTAAGAACTATTTTTAGATACCGTTCGGATCCGAACGGTTTTACCAAAACGGCGAAGCAGGTCGTTGAAGCAGGTGACGTAAGAACTATTTTTTGATACCGTTCGGATCCGAACGGTTTTACCAGTCCGACAAAGTAGCAGGTGAGGCAAAACAGCGAAGCAGGACGTTGAGGCAGGTGAGGTAAGAACTATTTTTAGATACCGTTCGGATCTGAACGGTTTTACCAGTCCGACAAAGCTTGAAAGCAATCAGACCCCCGATTGCCAGAACTTTCTAAATTCTTCATTCTCAGACATGTAGGTTAGAATTTTATGGCGTTTTTCAGTAAATCATCAAAACTCATTCCCAGTTTATGAAACTTGGGGAAGTGGTAAAAGGCGTTTGACAGCAGAATCAGCCTTCTTGCATATGAATCATGAATGAGACATTTTTCTTTAACAAAAGATGTCCACGACTGCTGCTTTGTTTTTCGCTTTTCCAAGCTGATAGCCCAAAATTAGTGAATGGTGCATGGTTTTTCGTTGATTATAGTTTTAAAGTCAATCACTTTTCTCCAGAAAACACATACGGCTTCACAGAGCGACACCAGCAATGAAAATGGCGAGGCAGAGCTGTCTTGTAAGCCCGGCACTTAATTGGAACCCCCCTGTTGATTGGTTGAATGTGCCATCGGCCCATCGCGCGATGACTAATAATGCCACATTGCGGCATTATCGATTTTTGCGGTCTGGAGTATGACTGTCAACCCCTTTTTAGTTCATTTTATGTTCCTGGAAGAGAATGTCTTTATACGGGTTCACGATCTCCCATGTTATTCTGCATGGAAACCCCCGTTTCAATTTGCTGATTACGTCAATATTTGATGGGTTTGAGGTGTTAATTTTGTTTAAAAACAGGTGTTAAATTTGGTCAAAATTGACATGTGATGGACGTGATTTGTATGTGAAAAAGGGGTTTTCGTGCAGAATCACATGGGTGGTCTTGAACAACATATTTACATTCTCTAGTGGCGCTTGCCTTCATTTTTCACAGTTTGCTGTCTTTGTATTTGCGCCTCCAGTGCTTTATACACATTTTTGTCACATATTTCATTACCTTCACACACCTCCCGCCATTGTATAGAAGAGGTGTACGAAAGGAAACCCCCCTTCATTCTGTCTGTTGATGATTTTGAAGGTTCTTTCCTTCCTTCCCTCCTTTTGTACAATGACTACGCTCCCAGTGGTCTGTTCTTTGCTCCCTTTTTTTCAAAAGGGGTGGGTGGGTGGGGGATGGGGTGGAATGGGGTGGAATCTGCAGAAAAGTGATTGACTTGCGAAAAAAAGCTTGTTTCCATCCTTGCGTGTGCTCCTTCTCTCCTCCCCCTCAGAACTACCGGTAGTGTGTTTTAATCAGCAGGCCTCTAACTCACTCTGTTCATCCGGTAGCATAAGGACTGGTCGCCCCTTGGCATTACCCAGAGTGGTATCTGAGCTGAAAAACGAAGAGAACTATAAAATGCCAATCCTGACTCAAACCGCTCTCAACCAGTTTCGAGCGGTTTAAGTCGGGATAGGCATTTTATAGTTCTCTCAGACATTTTACTGTTCTCTTGATAATCCATCACACGTTTCTTTTAATAACCAAAAAAATAACGATTATCTACAAACAAACATACTGTGTAGGATTATCCGTTTTCATTACTAATTTACTAAACTTTTCAGATTTTAGTTTTTGCTTAATCCTTTGGATTTCTTGTTTGTCCTCAATAACACCATTTTCGCGCATACATTCATCAAATGTATCTGTACCTTTCATGTAAAATAAAACTACAGTCGTTGACTGTTCTCTAAAGTCTTTTAAAACCGAGTTATATTTTTGAGATAAAATCCACACACTTATTCCAGCATGTCTTCCACTGAAGGCTAGTTTTGACAAAGTGTTTCTCTTTTTAACTGTCTTTTTCTGCTGCACAGTCATCTATAATAAATAGTGTCTGCGTTCCTTTAAACGCTCTATAAAAGTATTCTAAACACTCACTCAGTTTATTGCTAGGATCAACTAAATATATGTCATCTGTCCATATAAACCTTCTATCATGATATGCTTTGTTAAATTCAAGTGTTGGACAGAAAATCACAATATAATCAAAATTATAGCGATAAACTGTTTGTAATAGGTCTAGGACAAATATTGTTTTTCCACAGCCAGTCCGCCCACAAATCAATGAACAATGAGGAGTTTTTGTCATAAAGTTTAACTGCTCCATTTTATAACAGAATTTAATTTAATCCAGTTATTATATTTATCATACTCTCTGTCAAAACTTGTTCAGTATAATAAAACCCTATAAGGCCTAGATGTGTAAGATTAATCCAATTCAGTTCTGCAAGATTGTTTCTATTTAAGTCAACACTGATTTTGTTGCTTGTTATGGTCTTAATATCCTCACCATTGTGAAGAACGATGACGGTAACTTTAAGACGTTTAACGTCTAAGTTTTGCCAGCTAATATTAATTCCTTTTATAAGGACGTCACTAACGCCCACAACCCCATCCCTCTCCACATCTTTAAAGACAGAAATTTCAAATATCATTGTGAACGTGTCTCCTAATTTCCTGTGCGGAATGAACTGTAATTTTGTAGAAGCTTCCTTTAAAACCGTTTCTTTCTGTGGAGGATGTACTGTTTTTTCCCATACGGCGTTATTTCAATCTCTTTCCGACTATTGTCCTCTGGCATAAGACTTACATGTAAAGGACCTGAGTTGAATGCTTTTCTGAAACTTTTTTGACGGCTAAAAAATGTAAATGGGCTTATGAATTCAAATTTTATTTCCCATTCTAAATATGGTTCTAAGTGTCATTTGCTGTCAGGTTTTCGAACTATTTTATATTCATACTGGCCAGCATTATTTGCTTCTACATTACGCAGTTGCTCTAGTTTAGGAAACTTTTTGTTGTCGCCAACCTCTTTGCGTTTATAATCACCATCTTTAGTGTACTCAAAACCATACAAAGCGCCTATCTCACCGTTCTGTTCAAAGTCCGCAACGTCTGCAAGGTCTTTTAATTCTAAAGTTATACACCTCACAGGTGCTAATGTAACTCCTGATTCTTCTGGCCCACGCGACATTATTTTTTAGTACAGTTATTATTTTATTTCTAAAACAATGTGCAGGTTATCACATTTTACGACTTTCCCCGTTTTGTCTGTGATTTTTATATTAAATGATCCGACCCTCCCACAAACTAATCTTTTAAACTGTAAATTAGGGAATTGTATAATTTCATAATCGCAATATGCAGCTTTCCCTGACGGAAGAGCTCTTAAAACAGTTGAGCGCCTTCCATCATATAAGTTTTCATCAGTGCTCAGCTCATCCAAATGAACATAGAGTAATGAATGTAATGCAAGATCGAGCGGACTTTCCCCCTCATAAGTAGTTTTGTCTGGCGCAACTCTAAAACTATGAGTGGGTCGATTGTCAGTTGTAAAGCCTAACATTTTAGCTAGCTCTCTATCAAAATAGTAACCTACTTCTTCTTCTTCACGTTTGAATGTTAACATTGTTTTCAGATTTGCATTGTTAAGTTTGAGAGTAATGTCGAAGTTACTCATTGCTTCTTTTAGTGAGCAAAACCCGTAATAACCATCAGGTATGGTTAACTGGCTAACTAATTTTCCTCTATTATTAACTTTTTTAATCTTATTATTCTCCTTGGATTCACTTATATTAAACCATACAACTTTGTAAAAATTTCATGGAGCGCAACCCTTCGGGTTCCGCAATTGTTATCAATAGCATGTTCTAAAAACGAAGGACGGTCTTGGGTTGTTATTGTTACAAACATTTTTAAAACGAAATAAAAATGAGTGCATTCAAATATACTGATGCAAATATTCTGTTGGGCCGCACTACAATCTTAAAAATATAACTGATACTCTTGACATTTCTGTGACTGACACCTTTCAAGTAAAGGTTAGTACTCCATTGAAGAGCTATCTTAACCCTCCTATTAAAAACGACCACATCCCGAAAGTGTGGTTTAGTCATCCGATGCAGTTTTACCAGAACCAGTTAAACTTTGCTGTGTTTTGTGCATCAACTGGTTGTGGAGTGTCGTATGCTGATCACTTAAATCATCCTGATCCTTTGGTGAGGTCAGTGTATAGATTTCATTTTTATTACACCTTCAGACGTGTTTTGACTGAACTGCAAGCGCCATTGCCAAATGACAAAACGTTTAATCCATTTAGCAATAAAATAGACATGAAGGCTTTTGAAAGGATCTGTAGCGAATTCAATATTACTGTTAAGACAGACTTTAGACAAAAGTTGGACCGCAATCATGGCTTAGGCACCCTTATTTTGGGGGCGTGCACAGAAAGTATAACTATGACTGGGATCCTCCTTACACATCTTTCTCTTCAGGCACAGGTGTTCACCTTGGGTCCATAGAGCAAGAGCATAAAACAGCATGGACAACATTTATATTAGACACTTCTAAGGGCTTAACTAAAGCAGGAATAGAACGAATAAACGACTCTGTTCGTACTTACGTTTGGTGTTTGCTAGGTTCGCAAGCACAAACGAGATCGAGCATAACAGATCCTTCTACTGGTTTTGATGCACAAAAACAATACTTAGCAAATTTAGAGGACGCCATTAATTCTACAGTTGATTTACCTTCAAGTATAAAAAGGTACCAAAATGTTTTACAATACGCAAGATCGAAAGTAGACTTTGCTGTTGGCACTGGTTTATACATGCTGCCTTCTGACCTCAGACTCCAGATAGGCACAATAATAAACTACAATAATGAAATCCTTGTGGCAGGCGATGAACAGAAGGTCGGAAAAAACGAAATAAATTCTGAGCCAGTAATATTGCAAGCAGTAAAAAAACAAGATGACCCCCCAAGAATAAGCCATCCTATCCCCATGGTCCAAAGCCCAGAGACCGTCAAAAAAAATAATGACCATGAATATGAAAAGACAGCACTTGTTCTTGGATTAACTGGCCTAGGATTACTTGGTCTTTATCTTACTAAAAATTAACCCAACTATTAAGAGAACTAATGTCCATAAGTGCTCGGCCATAAAGCCAACTACTTTGCTTGCAGTAGACAAAAGCCAGCTAACAACACCCCCTAATATACCTGGTAAAGCGTCCACGGCTTTACTGGCTAATTTTTTTAATAAACCCGCAAGATGATCAAGCTGTTTTTTTACCCATGATTTATCAGGCGGTGATGGAGGCGATGGCGGCGGAGGCACTGACCCGGAACCACCACCGCCCGTAATAGCCATCACCAGTGTACTTATTGCAAAACCTAAGGCCGTTATAACGCTTGCTACTGTGACTCCTTGCTCTCTAAACAGTGTTCGTATTCGTTCTGCTAGTGTCGTGTCTTCATATAAAATTCTTTCGATAGTTTCTCTTATTCTGCTCACTTGAGTTCGTAATTGTTCTCGGTTAGTAGACAACACTTCTAGTCTTGCTGATCTTTCTTCTTCAAGATCTTTTAGTCTTTGGGTTATTCTTTCTTTAACCCTAAGCTCTAAGTTGGCGTCATCAGCCTCAACGAGTTTTTCTTTTTCTCTTTTTATATGCTTATCTAGTTCACCCAGTTTTGCTAAATTGTTTTCTAATTCGCCTCTAACGGTTCTTAAAGTACGATCAAGGGCCACTCTTTCTCTATCAGTTATCTGTGGTTCGTGAATAGTTTTTGGCACTGTTTCTTCCGATAAACTGGTTTCTGCTTCTATTGCATTTATTATTTCGCCCGCTGTTTGGCTTAAATCTTGAAGTTCCATGTTTTGTATTTGGTTATCTGTTGGGAGTTCCTGCAGTGTTTTGAAGTTTAGAAACTGCCTCCCCCCTTAATTTCGGTCTAACAATGCCAAGGCGATTTCGATCGGCAGCTTTAAGTCTTTGTCTAATTGTATCCATGCTTAAACTTTATGGCGTTGTAAGCTGAA
>JAFLJL010016757.1:104204-131884 GCA_018398815.1 Conus ventricosus
AAAATAAACGAGCCCCAAAAAGTTTTTAACATGGATACAATTAGACAAAGATTAAAGCTGCCGATCAAAATCGCCTTGGCTGTTAGCCGAAATTAAGGGGGGGGCAGTTTTAACTTCAAACCTGCAGGAACTCCCAACAGAAACCCAAATACAAAACATGGAACTTAAAGTTTTTAAACCCAAACAGCGGCGAAATAAAAAATGAAATAGAAGCAAAAACCCATTTATCGAAGAAAACAGTGCAAAAACTTTTCACAACCACAGAAAACTGTAAAGAAAGGGGGCCCTTGTTCGTATTTTAAGAACCGTTAGGGGCAATTAAAAAAAATTTAGCAAAACTGGGTGAACTAGATAAGCATAAAAAAAGAGAAAAAGAAAAACTCGTTGAGGCTGATGACCCCAAACGAGCTTGGGTTAAAGAAAAAAACCCCAAGACTAAAAACTGAAAAAGAAAGTCACAAGACAGAGTGTTGTCTCTAACCAGAAAAATTTTACGAACTCAAGTGGGGAAAATAAAGAAACATCGAAAAAATTTTTAAAATTTAAAGCACGACAAGCAGAACGATACGAACACTTTTTAAGAGAAAGGAGTCCATTTGCAAGCTTATAACGGCCTGGGTTTTGCAAAAATAATGGGAGGGCTATTACGGGCTGGGGTTTCCGGGGGTCGTCCCTCCGCCGCCATCGCCTCATACCGCCTGAAAACAGGGGTTTAAAAAACAGCTTGTCATCTTGCGGGTTTTTTTAAAAAAATAGCCATAAACCCGGGACGCTTTCCAGGAAATTTTAGGGGGTTTTTAGCGGGTTTTGCTCCAAGCAAAGTATTTTGCTTTATGGCCGAGAAATTATGGACAGTTCCTTAATGTTGGGTTAATTTTTAGTAAGATAAAGCCAATTCCAGGCCTTTTAAAAAAGAACGTGCTTCTTTTCATATTCTGGTATTTTTTTTTTTTTGCGGTCCTGGGTTTGGACCGGGGGATGGAGGGTTTATTTTGGGGGGCTCTTGTTTTTTTCGTTTGAATTTCGGGCTCAAAATTTTAAAATTTTCGTTTTTTTCCGCCTTCTTTCACCCCGCCTGCCACGGGGTTTCATTATTGTAGTTTTTTGGCCATCGGGAGTTGAGGAAAAGGCGCTGTAAAAACCGTGCCCAAAAAAGTTACTTTCGATCTGGTATTGTAAAAACATTTGGTACCTTTTTTTATTGAAGGTAAATCAACGTAAATTAATGGCGTCCTCAAATTTGCTAAGTTTGTTTTTGGCATCAAAACCAGTAAAGGAACTTTATGCTCGATCCGTTTTTGCTTTCGAACCTAGCAAACACCAAACGTAAGACGAAAGAGTCTTTATTTGTTCTATTTCCTGCTTTAGTAAGCCCCTTTGAGTCTTAAAATGTTGTCCATGCTTTTTTTTGCCTTGCCTATGGACCCAAGGGAACCCTGTGCCTGAAAGAAAGATGTGTAGGAGGATCCCGTCATAGTTTTAAAATTTCTGTGCACGCCCCCAAAATAGGGGTCCAAAGCCATATTGCGGTCCACCTTTTGTCAAAAGTCTGTTTTAACGTAATATTGTTTTTCGTTTTACAATTTTTTTCAAAAGCCTTCATGTCTTTTATTGCTAAAGGGATTAAAATTTTTTGGTATTTAAGGGGGGCGCTTCATTCAGTCAAAACAAGTTTAAGGTGAAAAAAAAAAACAAACCCCTCCCAAAGGTGGGGTTTTAAATTCCCCCCCCCCCCCCCCCCCCTTTTTTTCCCCCAAATTTGTAACTGGGCCCCCACGGTGACAAACCACACCGGGGGGCGGGGGTTAAATAGCTTTTCATAAAAAGTCTAACCCCTTTACTTGAAAGGTGTCGTCACAGAAATTCAAGGGACAGTTATTTTTTTAAAGATTGTAGTGGGGCCCCAAAACAGAATATTTGCATCTATATTTAAATGCACTCTTTTTATTTGTTTAAAAAATGTTTGTAACAATAACAACCAAGACCGTCCTTTTTTTAGAACATGCTTTTGAAAACAATTGCGGAACCCAAGGGGTTTGCGCTCCATAAAATTTTTTACAAAGTTTTTTGGGTTTAATATGTGAATCCAAGGAGAATAAAAGATTAAAAAATTTAATAATAGAGGAAATTTTTGCCATTTAAAACCATACCTATGGTTATTACGGTTTTGCTCACTAAAAAAGCAATGATAACTTCGACATTACTCTAAAACTTAAAATAAATCTGAAAACAATGAACATTAAAACGTGAAAAAGAAGAAGTGGGTTTATATTTTGATGGGCTAGCTAAAATGTTGCTTTACAACTGAAAATCGACCCCCATAGTTTTAGAGTTGCGCCAGAAAAATTTCTTATGAGGGGGAATTTTTCCCTCGATTTTGCATTAATTCATTAACCTATGTTCTTTGGATGAGCTGACACTGAGAAAACTTATTGATGGAAGGGCCTCAATGTTTTGAGCTTTTCCCGTCAGGGAAAGTTGCTTTGCGTTATAAAATTTAAAAATTCCCTAATTTACTTTTAAAAAAAATAGTTTTGGGGGAGGGTGGATCATTTAATATAAAAATCACAGCCCAAAAAGGGAAAGTCGTAAAAATGTGAAAACCCTCACTTTGTTTTAGAAAATAAAAATAACTGACAAAAAAATATGTCGCGTGGGCCAGAAGAATAGGAGTTACTTAGCACCTGTGAGGTGATAACTTTGAATTAAAAGCCTTGCGCTTTTCGTTTTTGAACAGAACGGTGGGATAGGCGCTTTGTATGGTTTTGAGTCCTAAAAGGGGTGATTAAAACGCAAAGAGGTTGGCGAAACAAAAAGTTTCCCTAAACTAGGAAAACTGCGTAATGTAGAAGAAAATTTTGCGGCCCAGTATGAAAATAAAAGTTCAAAAAACCTGACAGCAAATGACATTAGAACCTTATTAGGGGGGGAAAAAAATTTTTGAATTCATAAGCCCATTTAAATTTTTTCCCCCTCAAAAAAGTTTCGAAAAGCTTTCAACTCAGGCCCTTTTCATGTAAGTCTTAGCCAGAGGAAAATAGCGGAAGAGATTGAAATAACGCCGTATGGAAAAAAAAGTACATCCTCACAGAAAGAAACGGTTTAAAGGAAGTTCTAAAAAATTCAGTTCTTCCCGCAAGGAAATTTTAGGAGCACGTTCACAAGATATTTGAAATTTTCTGTCTTTAAAAGATGTGGAGGGGGGATGGGGTTGTGGGCGTTAGTGACGTCCTTAAAAAAAGGAAATATTTGTGGCAAAACTTGCGTTAACGTTTTAAAAAGTTACCGTCTGTTCTTCAATGGTGGGTTTTTTTAAAAGACCATAACAAGCAACAAAATCAGTTTTTGACTTAAATAGAAAACAATTTTCCAGAACTGAATTGGTTATTCTTACAATTGGGCCTTTAAGGGGTTTTATTTATAAACAATTTTGACGAGAGTATGAAAAATAAAAAACTGGAAAAAATTAAAATTTTGTTTAAATGGGCAGTTAAACTTTATGACAAAATCCTCATTTTCATTGATTTTTGGGGCGGAAGGCTGGGGAAAAACATATTTGTCCTGCCCTATTTAAAACAGTTTACGCTTAATTTTGATTTATTGGGGATTTTCTGTCCAACACTTAATTTTAAAAAAAGATATCTGATAAAAGGGTTTAATGGCAATGCTTTATTTATTTGATCCTAGCAAAAACATGAGTGTTTAGAATAATTTTATAGGCGTTTAAAGGACGCAGACACATTTTTATAGATGATGTGCAGCAAAAAAAAGCGTTAAAAAAAAAACACTTTTTCAAAACTGCCCCTTAATGGAAAACATGGGAAAAGTGTGTGGGTTTTATCTCAAAAATATAATCGGTTTTTAAAAAACTTTTTGGAAAAAGTCAAAAGACTGTAGTTTTATTTTTTTGAAAGGTACAGATACATTTGTGAATGAGCGCGAAAATGGTTTATGAGACAAAAAAGAAATCCAAAAGGAAAAAGCAAAAAAAAAAAAATTGAAAAGTTTGTAAAAAGTAATGAAAACGGATAACCTCACAGTATGTTTGTTTGAGTTTAAACGTATTTTTTTGGTTATTTAAAAGAAACGTGTGTGGATTTTAAAGAAACTAAAATGTCTGAGAGGGAAATATAAAAAAGCCTACCCGCTTTAAAAAACCCCCTCCCCAAACTGGTTGAACGGTTTGAGTCAGGATTGGATTTTATAGTTCTCTTTGTTTTTAGCTCGTACCCCTCTGGGTAATGCCCAAAAAGGGGGACCAGTCCTTAGCTACGGGGTGAAACAAGTGAGTTGGGCCTGTGATTAAAAAACACTACCCGGGATTCGGGGGGAGGAGGAGGGGACACGCAAGGATGGAAACAAGCTTTTTTTCGAAGTCAACACTTTTCTGCAGATTCCACCCCCTTCCACCCATCCCCCCCCCCACCACCCCTTTTTAAAAAAAGGGGCAAAGAACAGACCACTGGGAGCGGTCATTTTACAAAAGGAGGGAAGGAAGGAAAGAACCTTTAAAATCATCAACAGACAGAATGAAGGGGGGTTTCCTTTCGTACAACATCTTCTATACAATGGCGGGAGGTGTGTGAAGGTAATGAAATATGTGACAAAAATGTGTATAAAGCACTGGAGGCGCAAATACAAAGACAGCAAACTGTGAAAATGAAGGCAAGCGCCACTAGAGAATGTAAATATGTTGGTTCAAGACCACCCATGTGATTCTGCACGAAAACCCCCTTTTTCACATACAAATCACGTCCATCACATGTCAATTTTGACCAAATTTAACACCTGTTTTTAAACAAAATTAACACCTCAAACCCATCAAATATTGACGTAATCAGCAAATTGAAACGGGGGTTTCCATGCAGAATAACATGGGAGATCGTGAACCCGTATAAAGACATTCTCTTCCAGGAACATAAAATTGAACTAAAAAGGGGTTGACAGTCATACTCCAGACCGCAAAAATCGATAAGCCGCAATGTGGCATTATTAGCATCGCGCGATGGGCCGATGGCACATTCAACCAATCAACAGGGGGGTTCCAATTAAGTGCCGGGCTTACAAGACAGCTCTGCCTCGCCATTTTCATTGCTGTGTCGCTCTGTGAAGCCGTATGTGTTTTCTGGAGAAAAGTGATTGACTTTAAAACTATAATCAACGAAAAACCATGCACCATCACTAATTTTGGGCTATCAGCTTGGAAAAGCGAAAAACAAAGCAGCAGTCGTGGACATCTTTTGTTAAAGAAAAATGTCTCATTCATGATTCATATGCAAGAAGGCTGATTCTGCTGTCAAAACGCCTTTTACCACTTCCCCAAGTTTCATAAACTGGAATGAGTTTTGATGATTTACTGAAAAACGCCATAAAATTCTAACCTACATGTCTGAGAATGAAGAATTTAGAAAGTTCTGGCAATCTGGGGTCTGATTGCTTCAAGCTTTGTCGGACTGGTAAACCGTTCAGATCCGAACGGTATCTAAAAATAGTTCTTACCTCACCTGCCTCAACGTCCTGCTTCGCTGTTTTGCCTCACCTGCTACTTTGTCGGACTGGTAAAACCGTTCGGATCCGAACGGTATCTAAAAATAGTTCTTACGTCACCTGCTTCAACGACCTGCATCGCCGTTTTGGTTAAAACCGTTCGGATCCGAACGGTATCTAAAAATAGTTCTTACGTCACCTGCTTCAACGTCCTGCTTCGCCGTTTTGCTTAACATTTCCCCTGCAAGCACCATCCCGTCTATTGTGTGAATGATTCTCGTTGTGTGTGTGTGTGTGTGTGCTTGTGTGTGTTATCCAGATCATGCTATAGCACAAAACAAGAGAAACTGATTAATTATTTTTTTTTAATTTATGATTTAAATTTGGTTTAAAAAATGAAGGCCGAATTAGTTACAGAGCTTATTAATATACTTACGAGTTGGATTGGAGAGGGAGAGCGATAAAGATCAGTTAAAGAACAGGTTTGAAGAATTAATTACTGATCTTTTTAATCGTATAGACATTCGAGAAGATGTATTGGGAGCTATTAGTAAATACCAGATACTTGGGCCCAACCAGTTGTAAAATTATTTGCCATTTTAGTTGATAATATGGCTCCTGAAGATGTTAATCTGACTGTTTCTACTACCCTGAAGGAGTAGCTATTCGCTTTAATGAAGATCAGGTTTTACGATTAGAAAAGACTATGAATAAAGAGTTGAATTACAATTAATTTTTTATTTATTTTATTATAAAAAATGGCCACCGAACTCAGTGAATCTGATTTAAAGAACTGTAATGTCCTATTTGACGAAACAATGAAATTATTAAACATTGATTTTAGCGAATTTGGGTTTGAGAATGATATAGACAATTAATAAAAGATCATAGTGAACTATTTGACGAAGCAATTAAAGTGATGAACATTGACTGTAGTGATTCAGAAAAAGCTAAAATATTGGCGGGTGTTATTGTAAGGTTAACGTGTCTTGAAGTGTTGCGGCACTTGGGTGAAGAATAAAAGCCTGCTTTAACTTTTATTTACATTTATTTTTTAATCTACGTAAATATTGTGGCTTAAAAATGACGACCACAAGTAAATTTGAGGGCAGAAAAACTATATACAATGGAAGAATATATTAGCAGCGACAAACAATTAAGCAATACGTTTAGTGAAGTAGACATGAATATCATTAACCCCACAAATGTTCATGAAAGCGTATGCACATGCTATCTCTAAATCCAGAGTCTATTCAGATGGACCGCCAGTAAAAGTTGTTGTTGGCAGTATCTGATCGACTATATAACGCCTGATGATACTAACATGCCAGTCTGGGTTTCAACTAAACAGAAAGAAGTAATCAGCTATCATGGCTTTACTCTAACTGGGCTGACTACATGCTTACACAGTTAAACCATGCAAGTGAGGAGGCAAAGTTAAGGGGTTCTGGATGGTCTGAGGGGACAGTCCTTGAAATCAAATTAAGACAAACAAAGTTCTATCCTATAGTCGGCAATTCTTACCTTCCCCCCCCAAAAGAGTTAGAATTAAAACGAGCAGTCTTAAACATACATAATTCTGACATGTTTTATGTGGTGTGTTTTAGCGCATCTACATCCTGTTAAAAATCATGCAAACAGAGTTTCCAATTATGAACAATATAAGCAAGAGCTGAACTTTGATAACATAACCTTTCCAGTAAGCATAGAAAGTATATCTCAGTTTGAAGAGCAAAACAAACCAATCACCGTAAACGTATACACATGGTCTGTAGAAGCTGACATAGTGCTCTAAGGGGCTTCTCCAACGCTCCCACTTTAGGCGAGCCGCTTAACAAACATGTAGACTTGATACTGTTTGCAGATAGTACAAAGAGTCATTATGTATTAATCAGAACAATAAGCAGACTTATGGCTATACGTCAAAGCATCCAGCTAAAAAAGAGCTTTGTTAGAAGATGTTTGGTCGAATTCCAACTATAGAAGCAGCTGCCAGTCATAAGAAACATTGTAAAAGTTTTGTAGACTGTGAAACCAAACTCCTCACACCTAACCAGGGTCTAAAGTTAGTTTTAAGAATATACACAAAATGCAGATGAGCCCATATGTAGTTTATGCTGACTTTGAATCAATATTGCCACATTACTATGGCCCACAACAGCAAGAACAAAAAACAACGTTATTAACCCACCATCAGATCTGTTCTTATTGCGTTTATTGTTGTTAGGTCAGACAGCCAACACACACCTGAGATTTACAGAGGCCCCAACGCAGCCAGCAGATTTTCTAGATCAGATGAAAACAACTTCGCAATCAGTTATCCTAACCAACTGAACCTTTCAGACATTGTTACGACTCCTGAAGACCAAGAACGTTATGGCTCATCTACACACAGTTGGATTTGCAATAAAGAATTATTAGGCAACGCAGTAAGAGACCACGATCACATTACTGGAAAGTTTAGAGGGGCCCGGCACAACAATTGTAATCTCAACTTAAGGTTGACCCTAAGACATGGAAACTTCCTATCTTCTTTTATAACCTAAGAGGTTACGATTCTCATTTCATCATGCAAGCAGTGACTTCTGAATATAAGAGGGTTACCTGCATTGCCGTCTTCAGAAAAGTACATGACGTTTACTCTGACTTTATCCTTTTATGACTCTGCCCAACATCTGATGGCCAGTTTGGATAGTTAGCAGGATCTCTACAAGCCTTTCCAATCTCTAAATACTTTGACCCATCTTTGGTGCGTAAAGGTGTCTACCCTTATGAATACATGAACTCGTGGGATAGGTTTGATGAAGACTCACTTCCTCCTAAAGGCGCTTTCTTTTCTAGTCTTAGAGGCAAAGACATAACTGACTCTGACTATGAATACGCACAGAAAGCCTGGACAGAATTACACTGTGAAACGATGGGCGATTATCACGATCAATATTTATTGGCTGACGTGTGTTATTGGCAGACGTTTTTCAAAATTACAGATCTACATGCATGAAACATTACAACTTAGACTCATCACATTACATCTCTGTCCCAGGACTTTCTTGGGATGCTTTCTTAAAGTATACAAACATTCAGATTGACTTAATATCTGATCTACCCACACTCCAGATGATTGAAGATGGGCTGAGGGGAGGCATCAGCATGGCCTCACATCCTTACTGCAAAGCCAATAACAAATATTTAGCGACTATGACCCAACTAAACCATCCAACTATCTAATGTACTTAGACGCTAACAATCTGTATGGATGGGCCATGAGTCAAACCGCTTCCATTACGTAACTTCAGGATGTACACAGGGCATGGTACAAATAATATTCAAGGGGCCAATAAAGTGGTTGAACAGTTTGACGTCAGATCAACAGTACGGGTTTATTCTAGAAGTAGACTTAGAATATCCTTATGAACTGCATGACCTCCACAACGATTACCCCCTGGCCGCAGAAAGATTAAAAATGAGCCCCACAGAACCGCCTAAACTTGTTCCCAATCTTCGCCACAAAACTAAATATTGTGTGTCATTACAGACTGTTACAGTTTTTACCTAAGACACGGACTAAAACTGACAGCTGTTCATAGATCATTGCTTTTGATCAAGAGTCCTTTATGAGGCCATACATCAAGAAGAACACTGATCTTAGAACCCAAGCCACTGACGCTTCAGAAAAAGACTTCTTTAAACTGATGAACAACAGCTGTTTTGGCAAAACCATGGAGAACGTACACAATCGTAAAGATGTTAAATTAGTTACAAAAGAAAACCAAGCAATTAAGTTTGCCTCTAAACCCAACTATCAAGACTTAGAAGATTTAACGACAGCCTGGTTGGCATTATGATGAAGAAAAACAGATGTTAAGTTGGACAAGCGGTGTTTATTGGCTTTACTGTATTAGAGTTTCAAATGGAGTGACTGACGGCGGCGAACGAAGCAAGATTAGGAATAGAGTTTGTTTAGAACTTACCGCAATGACATTGACAAACAAAGCACAAGACAGACACGATGCATTTCAACCTTGGGTCTTCTTCAGGCGAAAAAATAAATCACATTTAACATGTGGGACAGTACAAACAACGAAAAAAGAATGAAAAATGACTTATCCGTTCTTGTCCATGTGTTTGGTGGGCGGAAATGACATGCGGCCAGGGGGATTATGGGAGAGGAAATGGAGGGGGGGGGGGGGGGTTGCGTCAGGGGAGGTGTGTGTGTGCGATTGATAGGGTGTGTGTCCAGTTTATTGGGATGGTGTGATATCTTTGTGATGGTTGTGGTAATGGTGGATTGATAATAATGGTAAGGGAAAAAAAAAAAAAAAAAAACAGGGGGGTGGGGGGGGGGATTTAAGGGGAAGGATAATACAAAACTAAGATTAAATAGATGGAGGGTTGCTGTAACTACGTATGAGTGAGTGAAGGGGATGTGGTGGTGGTGTATGTAAGTGTGTGTGTATGTGTGTGTGTATGTGTGTGTGTTGGTAGGGGATTTGCCAACTGGTGTGGAAGAGGTGAGTAGGTGTGTTTGGTTGTTGGATATTGATGCCTTGGGGGTGTAGTGTGCCCAGTTGGCAATGAGATGGATTCTTGAGTTGATCCCATCTCATTGCCAAACTGGGCACACTACACCCCCAAGGCATCAATATCCAACATAACCAAACACACCTACTCACCTCTTCCACACCAGTTGGCAAAATCCCCTACCAACACACACACATACACACACACTTACATACACCACCACCACATCCCCTTCCTCACTTCATAACAGTAGTTACAGCAACCCTCCATCTATTTAATCTTAGTTTTGTATTATCCCCCCTCCCCTAAATCCCCCCCCACCCCCCCTTTTTTTTTTCCCCTTACCATTATTATCAATCCACCATTACCACAACCATCAAAGATATCACACCATCCCAATAAACTGGACACACAACCCTATCATATCACACACACAACACCTCCCCTGACGCACCCCCCCCTCCTTTTCCTCTCGCATAATCCCCTGGCCGCATGTCATTTCCGCCCACCAAACACATGGACAAGAACGGATAAGCATTTTTCATTCTTTTTTCGTTTTTCGTTGTTTGTACTGTCCCACTGTTAATGTGATTTATTTTTTTCGCCTGAAGAAGACCCAAGTGGTTGAAATGCATCGTGTCTTGTCTTGTGCTTTGTTTGTCAATGTCATTGGCGGTAAGTTCTAAACAAACTCTATTCCTAATCTTGTATTAGAGTTGTCAAAGTTATTGATGTTAGAATTTCTGTACGACTACTTTAAACCGCGGTACCCAGAAGCAAGAGTCCTTTACACAGACACTGACTTTTATTCTAGACGTCCCCACAGAAGACTTTTACAAAGACTTAGAAACTGAAGTAGCTAAAGGAGCTGATGGGTGGTACGACACATGCGACTATCCTAAAGACAGCCCTTTACATTCAACTGTAAAGAAAGTAATTGGAAAGATGAAGGATGAACTTAATGGGACAGTTATAAAGAATATGTTGGTTTGCGGTCAAAGATGTATAGCGTTGCCAGCCAGACTTCTGTAAATGAAGAAGGCTAAAGGCATAAGTAAAGAAGTTGTCAAAAAAAATATATCTCACGATAACTACAAGCAAGCCCTCTTTGAAAACAAAGTATTTCATCACACAAATGTTAATCTGCGCTCTACTCTTCATCAAGTAAACAACTGCTGTTAACAAGAAATCACTAGTCTCTAACAATAACAAGAGAACTTACGTCAATCCTGAGTTCTCATATGCTGTAGGACAATGGAGAACTTTAAAAGATTAATTTGACTGACTTTACCTGTACTTAACTTAAGAACCTAACAAGTACTTACTTAAGAACATATCAAGAACTTAACTTAGGAACCTAACCAGTACTTATTTAAGAACCTAACTAGTACTTAACTTAAGAACCTAACTAGTACTTATAATTTTTGTACTTAACTTGTAATTTACTTTGCACGTAACTTAAAAGTACTTTCTATAACTAACTTAACTTGTACTTTATTTAGTTCTTAACTTGTACTTATCTAGTTCTTAAAAACTATCCATAGAAAATGGGTCTACTGCAGGAGGTTGCACTTTTTTTGCAGAAGTTGGTTCTTTTACTGTGGGGGTTTGTGACTTTGCTGCTAAGTATGGCGTTAGACATTTGTATGCTAAATCTCCCCCCCAACAACAACAGCGGCAAATACATAATAATACATCTTATAGTTAGTTTGTGATTGTGTTGTTAATTGTGTTGTTGGTGGCGTGCTGTATTACTATCTAACAATTTTTGTTTTGTTGATTGGTTTGTTATTTAGTCTGTTCCATTCAGCCAGTTTACGCCCAGCCTCAACACGCCCAGGATTTTTAGCCTTAGTAACATTATACACTTGTGGTACATTCACTTGTGGTACATTCTCTCCTGGGGTACATTCTGCTCCTGCGGTACATTCTGCTCCTGCGGGCTGTCCTGTAGCGTCTTCTTGCTCATTTTTTTTTATTGCGATTAAATTTAATATGATCAAAATTAATATTGATTAAAAGTAATTAACCCCATGATGAATGGACATACATAGTCCCAAATATCTGTAATACATGTCACATGCAAGAGTTTCTAGGGACTTGTTTAAAACCGGATCTTGTGATAAGTCGTATTTTAAATCTTCTTCTGAATCAACCGGCGCCATCTTACTTACTAACTTGGCATATAAACTAATCATTGTCTGACCCACTGATCTAACCATTTTTGACCCTAGCTGCACTTCGTACCTAGCGTAGTAACTTCTCCAACGTCTGATGTAGACAACTGTTGAATCTGTTTAATACTTGGTTCAACACCTAAATACTGTCTAGTTTTTCCGCACGCAGCCAGAGAGTATAATCTTTCGTTATGGCAGTTGTCTACGGAGTAGTCTGCTTGCTCCTCACACTTTAATAGTTTCGTAACAATCCATTTTTAAAAGGCAATAAAAAAATAATTATAATACTTGTAAAACCCATGAGTTTAAAGTTGGTTAATTATGCAGTGCCTATGGTTGGCGTTATAGTCTATTTTTCCAAATAAAAACAATTCCCTTACAAAAATGCTTGTTAGGGATCTAAAACAGCCCAACATGGGGTAGATAGAAGATCGCCAAACTAGTTGCAACTTATTTTTAGCTTTAACAACAAAAGATTATATGATTAAAAGCACATAGAAAGACTTTCGTATTTGATTTTTAATCATTTTTTTTAGTTAATAAAAAGAGGAGCGAAAAAAGTTTTCAATACGATTTGACCACTCTGCTGTGATTAGCGGCCTTCGTATAGGTTTAGAGTGTATAGCAAAAAACATGTTTAGATTGAAGCCGGCTGACCTAGGAAGGTTAGACATTGAGGACGTTGTTAAGGTTTTAGTTGTAATTAATGCCTGGATTGCATAAAAGACTTTCTTGTTGCACAGGGGTTTATCCCAGAAAATGTTAGTCATAGAAAGTTTAATTCCATAAGAAAATATTAATTTATAAAAAGATGGCGGGAGTAGTTATGATGGTAGGAGGGGAGGCTATTGTTAATGCATTGGACTTCTCTGGAAGGCAATTTTAGTTTTGTAAATTTGCGGTCCGATGAGAAAAGAGACAACGTCATAAACAAGGCAATGGAAGATTTAGCTAAGCAAGAGGACGCTTACGAGGAAGACGAATTGCTCCTTAGTATTTATTAATAAATAAGTTTAAGAGAACAGAGGACATGAAGAGGCACACATTTACAGATGTTGATGCGGGCCTGAATGTGTTTCGTATTCAGTAAGGAAAGAAGTTTCTTAACATCGCCGCCGCCTGAACTGTCTGATTTATGAACCTTTCAGAAGAACAGATAAAATCAGCAGAAAATGGTTTTATTGATGCGGCTATGGGAGCACTTATATAGTGCACAAACAATATAAAAACCAATTAAATAATACAATTAAAATTACAGTCACTTATGGACAATACGAAGACAAAATTGATTATTCTCCTAAAGGTTATTGGGAAAGGAAAAGAATGTCTATTGAAAAACTGAGTAAAGCTGCTAGATGTGTCTGAATCAGATGCAAAAAAGGACTGGCTTTCAATACAGGCTATTTGGCAATATATATGCCTTGCCCCAAAAAGAATAATAAGGCTAGATTTGTTAACTCAGTTCCTAATGACACCACAGATGGACTTGCTGTATCTTCCACATGATAAATTAGAAGTAAAAAGTTTAAGTAGGCCCTGACAGTTGTAGACATGGCTTCAAGATACAAAGACGCTGAACCTTTATAAAGATAAAAGCTCATCTGCTTGTGGCTGTGGCTTTACAACAAATATAAATGCGAGGCCCATTAAAGTATACTGAATGGTTCAACGTTGATTGATGGAAAAGAGTTAAGGTTCTGTAAACCAGCTCGTTTTTAATCTTAATGTTACAGTAAAGAGGGGATCCTAGGCAACCATCGATCACAAGCCTGTAGAAAAACTTTAATAAGAATCTAGCCTGAAACGCCTGTTACCTATCAATATCACAGGAGAAATTATGGACTCTACGATGTTACACTACGAAGTACAGATGAGCGCCAACACAGACTGGCGGTTAGGAGACTGCCGCAGTCTTACGCGCCATGAACAATGCGATTTAAAGAAAACAGGCTTAAACCAGTTACGCAATCAAATTAAAAAAATTAGGCATTACTGAAGATGTGCAGGAATCAAAAAACTCTTGCGTTTGGACTAAAAGTAAGGATACTTGTATGCTCCTGCGAAGCAGAAGGCGATGTTAGAATTAGAGCCACAGAATCCTTATGGTCCTATAAGTAGACGTACTTGAAGTTGAAAGAATTATGAAAACAGACCCTCCCGTATATTATTAAAGAGAAACTTCTCTTCCAAAAAAGCCTGACCCCTAATAGTTCGTTGGTTCGTGTTGAAGAGCTGCAAGTTGGCCGCCAAACACAGTTTACAAATTTTTTTTTATTTTTAGTTATACTTATTTATTTGCTAAACTTTTATTTTTGCTCTATTTGGGTTTAACTGATGCTTGTGTTTGTTTTTTTCAATGTTCTGTTTAATCTGCATCAGTGTCTACCTTGTCGTGAAGTAAAAAGTCTTTCTCCACTCCTTTGAAGTTCAATTTTTTGTTGTCTGTAATCGTCGCCATCGGCAATTAAGCTGAAATTCTTCGTCTGTCATGTTTTCATCCTGTAATGATTTGTTATTTCATAATCTTAATTGAACAAAAGTTTTGACTGATGCTAGGGATACAATGGCAGTGCTGCTTTTTGTAATTTAGGAGTTATTTTTTTAATACGGAACTTACAATCATAGAACATGGCGCCTAACCTACCCGAGACCCCCTAATGCTAAAGAGGCTGGGCTCCAACCCCACTAGCTAAACAAGAACACTAGGACCCAGCACTTACACTAGCATACAGCTGATTGTGCCAGTAATTACATATAAAGAAAGAGTATTTAACAGCCTTAGCATATTCTCTTTCTCGTAACCCCTATACTTATCCATGTCGCTTTCTATTTCCTTTTTGAAGCTCAGTTATTTGCTTTAATCTAAACTGTTGAACCTCCATTTTTACAATAAGATTATTTTATCAAATAATCTTGTACAATCTTCTTATTAATCTTATGGCAGCACTTCACTAACAGAGTAAAACGCATGAAAATAAACATACTTAATGAGTGAAAGTCGAGTTACTGTTAGTTTGTCTTTGTCAACAATCAAAGTAACCTTGTAGGATGATTCATGGGTGTTTATTTTGTCTCCGTTTTAGTTATTGCTTACGAAGATTAAGTAGGGGGCATCCAGTTTTCAGCCTTTATTTGTATTCCTTGATTTTACGTATGTTCTGGCAAAACTAGTATCGCACCTCCCGCGGAAGTAATAAATAGGCGAAAAAATCTTGGCATTTGCCTAGGTAGAGTGACTATAGGCGAAGGGGTAAATTCTAAGCCCGACGGTTTCATTCCCCCCTTCAGCGGACTTCTTTATCTGTAGCATATATTCAGACCCTGCATAGTTATTTCAAACTCTGTTTTTTTCTGTTGTGTTCCTGGTACTAGGCTAAACAAGATATGGCCCTACATTCAAAGCCTTCTAAAATTGTTCTTATCAAAAGTTACATTAGGGCTTCGTTAGTTCAAACTTTAAATTCCAAGACAATTTCAGGAAAAGCAGCGCCCAGCATTCTCTCTTTTATGAGTTTGTATTCGTGTTTGCAAAATCGTTTGCCCTTAAATTTCTTATTCTCTTCTAGAGTAGGATGCTGACTGTCGTTTTTTGTCTTTCTTCAATTTCTGTTCGTTTGGTAACCCCATCATCATGTTTATTCAAATCCTTTAAAATTTCCTGGCACTCCTATTAGTTTCATACTCGGTTGTGGCTGCTAGGTCTTTTAGCTCTACTGCAAAGAATTTATGAGCTAGCTGCGATTTGGATTATGGCCTCGAGACATTCTTTTTATAATATAAAAAATTATAAATAAACAAATGTTATAAGCATATCGATAATAAAACACATCTACAATAAACAAACCGTATTGACTGGGGGATCAGTCCGTAAGCAGTGCTTAGCGTGCTTAGATTTTCTAAACTGCTCTTGTATTTTTTTTAACTCATCTTTGTCCTTATTTATATAAATTGTCACTTAAACATTCTTCAAAACTATCTTTGTTCCTTAGTGTTAAAATAATACAACGATCTTTAACTGCATCGAAAGTCTTTTAAGACTGCATTATATTTTTGCGTTAAGAGCCACACAGAATACTAAGGCGTGGGAGCCCCACTAAAGGCTAAGCTTTGACAGAGCGTTTCTTTTTTTAACAATGTCTTGTTCAGCCGAAACGGTTCATCAGTAATAAAAGTGTTCGTTCCTCAATGACTATAGTAATATTCTAATCCGTCGACCTCATTTGTCACTAGGCTAATCAACTAAAAATTAATATTCTCTTCCTGTCAAATAAACTTCCTTTCTTTGTAAGAACTTGTTGTGCTTAATGGATGTGCAGAATATAACAATGTGATCGTAATGAAACCTGTATATGGTTTGTACACAATCAAGTACGAGACAGTTTTCACACACCCGTTAATCCGCAGTTATAGAGATCAGTGTGGATTTTTTTAGCAGGAAAACTTCAAGCTATCCATCTGTTTATATTAGAATTATTTCTTCTGCATTTTAATAAGCCGCGTCTTTTAGCCCGTTTTATTCAATGTTTAGCTGAGCATCACAAACCATAAAAAATGTTGCATTTTTATTGGGGCGTTTCCGTTGATTTCTTGTGAATATTTATTTTTATTGCCATTATTGCCCTATCCTTTCTCCACTTCAAACAATCTGTTGTTAAAAAGTGGATCTAAAATCAGCCACAGCCTTATTTAGTTCTTAATGTAGTCTCTCAGTCTTTACATCATAAAGGCGATAGTTTTTTACATACACGATTCAACTTGCCAGGATCTCTGTATACTCCAGCGAACAACATCTTATTCATCGAAGTGTTGGGAGTAAAAGTCCGCGCCTGAATACAAATTGATCTACTTACCATTTATTGCACAGTCAACTTCTTCAATTTTTGGATTATAAAACGATTTCTGATTATCTTTGAAAAGGGGTTGTTTCTCGTAAACAAGAAACAAAATTCCATATTTAAGACATCAGAGACTGATTTAGATGTTTTCGTTCCCAGAGAGTGTCTCGCTTGATTTCTATTTGCTGTAATGGCGTGTATAAACTTTTTCTGTAATTTATAACCGTCCTTTGCACTTTTAACTGGGTTAGAGTGTTCTGGCCAGTCCAGGATTAGTAACTAACATCAAACTCAATAGAGGACGTCACTACTGTGTATTTAGCTTAGGGTCTTCAGACAGAACGACAGATCTCGCTAGGATTACGATCGTCAGATAAGAAGTTTTTCTTTTAGTGCGCCTTGGTAATATGGAATTTGCCGTCTTTAAAGTTCAAATCTAGAGGGATGCTGAATCTGCTGCCAAATGCTTCTGCTACTGACCTTCATCTCTTATCTCTTGGATACTCCGCTTTAAGCCTGTGCTTGAGGCGTTTGGGCTTTGTATTCCTGACAGGACTTTTCTCTTTTCTTTCTTTTTTAGGCAGCCATAGAATCAGAATAGAGGTAAAATGTCTGCCTCGCCTAGTAAAAAAGAATTCTTACCTCCAGTTTGATTGCCTATATGATGTAAACGATAGCTCTGCCTAAAATTAGAGACAACAGTAGCACTTTTGGATCTGCGATGTAATATCTATTTTTGAATGATGTTTAGCTGTGGCCTGGCATATATAACATCTTCAGCGCCAAGATCAGGAAACATTAACTATTAAAGTTTTGTTCAGGCTGAAATGTTGATGGAGTATTTTACACTAATACAGTCTCTGCCTTATGCCTTTTACGCCATGGGGTTCCTTCTCTTTTCTGTATGGATCGAGGTCAAAACCGTATGAGTTCATTTTTTTTATAAAACAAAAAAAGAATATAAATAAAAAAATATGGATGAAGTTTTGACGCAATTGATCCTATGAAGAAGATGATACAGAACTGGGCCCTTCATTGTCATGAAGAGCTTGAAGGAGCAGGTTCTTTACTCCCTAGACGCGCCAACGAGCGATTGTCCGAGAAAGTATTCAATATTTATTTAGAAGCACTAGGACCGAGGAGCTGACAGACAAGCCGTGCATCGCGAGCCCATAACGATTTGAAGAGATGGTGGGCAGTTTGTTTATAAAACTGGTTCAGGTGGTCGTGTAAATGCTTACTTCAATGCATAAAACCAAAACAGGTTTTTAAAACTTAAGGCACAATTGGCGAAAACTCCCTATTGCGAAGGCAGAACAATGAAACCTTTTAGAGCTTAGAGCTGAAGCGGTAGTCATTTAAAGAGAACTTGAGAGGGGGCTGCCAACACAATCTGACAATACAAAAATAAACCTTAAGATTTAATCAAAACAGCTGATGACTAATAGCAGAACTTGAAAAGCAGTTTAAGTGAGGAGGCAGTTCAGAAAAACATTAGAAACCAAAATTAATGATCCTCCATTGGCCTGTGCGTCTGACCTCCGGGGACTTGAGAGTGCTTTTACACACAATAAGAGATGAACTAATGCTCGGCACAGCAAAATTAGTATTTGCCTAGCTGAGAGAGAAGAAGAGAAAAAATAAGCTGGCTGATTAACAATTTAGAGCAAGAGATAAAGGTTAGAACCTTACAGCAGAAAAATCAGGAGTTAATAAGGGTAAAGGGAAAGGGCAGTTAAACGCAATTTCTATTCTCAGTGGAGATCTAGAAATCTTCAAACAACCAGATTCAAAGAAAACTTATAAAGAGAATACTTAAGGAATACACTACAGCTGGGCAGACAAGACATAAGGATTCAGTTTAGAGAAGAGCGGGGATTACAGTACTTAGAATAATTAAACGGCTTGTAGGTTTGCGATCTCGACACTCGTTATGCTTTAACGGCAGTGCCACAACAGGGCAGTAGCGACCTCCAACACCTCAGCCTAGGTAAAAGTTGGATCTAGAAAACAATTGCATCCATCTAGCAAACTTAGTTAAAGAAGTTAGCAGCCAAAGCGCTTGATGACTCTGCATGGCAGAATAGGTCGTGTTGTTAGTTGGGTTTGGTCTACGTATAGGCAAAGTTGTGGTATATATGGCTGACCATCTGTGGACGGTAGGAGTGCTAGCTGCTGGATTTTTTTTAGTGAAATAAAGTATGGATACTCCAGTTAATTGTTAAAAATACTACAAGGGATGTCTTTTCGCTTAGTGTGACTCGTCAGTGTGAGGCAGCATCAACAGGCGGATGTGTGATTTCTGGGTATGATGCTATAGCTGGGGATGCTTATAACTGGATTGCTTTCTTCCAGGGCTAGGTACTTTTTTTAAAATGGATGGGGCGGGCCGGGGGTTCTTATGACTTGATTGGTCCTAAGTTTTTGGTCGTCTCAGCTATAAGGATTTCATTGTTATAATTCTGTTTCATGCCAAATTCTGTAGTTATAAGGTAGAGGGTCGGCAGTGTATAATCCATTGACTACAACTAAAGTCAACCTTTGGACAAGCATGTGCAGAACGTCTTGATACCTTTGTTTCGCTGGCAGCGTTAAATTAACAGCAGAGTTAATAGCATCTTCTATAATTAGCTAGAAATTGTTTTCTCAGGCATCGAAATCCTGTAGATTGATCTACTATGCTAGACTTAGGTCATGCGCTTGGGCTCCTAATGGACACCAAAACATATGTCCTTTTGGAGTCTTTGCAGTCTTTGCACGCCAGGCAGTGTTAGGACTTCACTTTCATCTAAGATATTTCTTGAGTGTGTTCTCATCATTGCATTAGGTGTTTTTGTTCTTTGGATCCCAATCGAACTTGTTGTTTGGTTGAATAAGAGGTCGTGGCCGGGCACAGATGGAGTAGTCATAAGTATATTCTTTTTGTGCCCCACCAATACAATGTTCCTAGCCATGATGCGGTCAAAACTTTTGTATAAAATCAGGTTCGAAGGAATAATGTTAATTCGTTGCAGATTCTTTTATATGCAGGATGTCATTTGGGCTGTGATGGATTAATCGCGCTGTCACTTGGAGAGGGCGACTTGTAGTTCTGTTAGTATTGTCTGCTACTGGTAATAACATGGAAAGTTATAACTGACCTTACTAAGAGATTAGGTTGGTTTTAATTGGTTTGCATATGAAACTCCGCAGCCAGTAGTTGCCCGAAGTAGTAATAGCTAAATTTACACTGATTCTTGGTGTAAAACCGACCTTAGGGCGGGCTGGAACATGCTGATGGCACTCTGTCATTTATTTTGGGGATTTAAATATCTTAGTTAGGGGGTTACAAGTCTGACTTGGACCGTAGCCGTATGATTTCATCTACTGCAATGCGTAAAAATTGCTGAGTCCAAAGATTTGGGGTTTTTATAAAATCGCTACTACATACGTAAGTGAGCATTTTCAATATATTTAAAAGCTAACATTTTTTAAATTAGTTTTTTTAAATAGTTATAAATAAAGATGTGTACATCTATATAACCAAGCAAAACGTGCCGTGTTTCTTAACGTACCCAATTGATAAATTCGACGCGGGATTGTAGTGTCTCCCTGAGAGAGAAATTGGGTTGAAAAAGTAAAATGGATTAACATATCTGAAAAAGATAATAACTAGGGTGGATATTAAGGACGGGCAAGGCATCTATTAAAACATTTAAAATACCCGAGGGTCAATGGGTACTACCAACTTTGTTCTTTAAGAGATATTTAGCTATTTTAACTTCGTTAAATAGAATGAAGCAAATCTTACTAATTAATATGAATTTTCCCTAGTACTTAAAGAAGAAAGGAGTCACGTTTTTACTAGAAGCGTGCTCGAATTTTTGGGCTTTTATGTTAGCGGAGAGATTATAAAATACCAATCCCTACTCACTTCGCACTAAAACAGTTTTCGGGCAGAAGTGACCCGGGATTGGCTTTTTCTATAGTCTCTGACATGTAAGGAATTTAATAACCAAAAAATATAACGATTTTTACACATACTAACATAATGTGGTAGGAGGATCCGTTTTCAATAACTAATTACTAAACTTTTCAGATTTTAGTTTTTGTTTAATCCGTGCGTTTTTCCTGATCATTTTCAATAACATCATGTTCTTGCTGCATTCGTTCAATATGGAGTCCTCTGTCTTTCATGGGAAATAAAACTACAGGCTTTAAACGGCCTCTTCTAAAGCTTTAAAACTGAGTTATATTTTTGACATAAATTCTAAAACTTATTCCAGCCTGTCTTACAATGAAAGACAGTTTGCACAAAGTCGTTTATCTTTTTATACTATGTATATTTTCTGAGAACAGTCATCTATAATAAATAGTGTTTGCGTGCCTTTTACGAA
The DNA here is from genome assembly GCA_018398815.1 of Conus ventricosus. Classification (NCBI taxonomy): domain Eukaryota; kingdom Metazoa; phylum Mollusca; class Gastropoda; order Neogastropoda; family Conidae; genus Conus; species Conus ventricosus. The sequence continues at coordinate 125,601 of JAFLJL010016757.1, forward strand.
TCGATATAAGTTTCTAAACACTCACTCAGTTTATTGCTAGGATCAACTAATATTTACTGTCATCATTCTGTCATATAAACCTCTATCAATGAATATGCTTGTTCCATTCAAGCGTCTCGGACAGAAAATTAAATATAATCAAATTTATTGCGCTTAAACATGTTGTAAATAAGGTCGAGGTTAGATATTGTTTTTCCACAACCAGGTTGTCCACAAATCAATAAACAATGGAGATTCTTGTCATAAAGTTTAACTGCTCCATAGTTTTAATACGGATTTAATATAATCCGTTATTATATTTATTCAGACTTTCTAGTCAAAACTCTGTTCAGTAGATACAAACCCTATGTAGGCCTAATTGTGTAGATTATATCCAATTCAGTTCTGTAAGATTGTTTCTATTTAGTAATAATTTATTTTTGTTGCTTGTTGTTATGACCTTAAATATCCTCACATTGTGAGAACGTCGATGGTAACTTTATGACGTGTTTTAAAGTCTAGTGTGCCAGCTTAATATTAATTCATTTTATAAGAGTCGTCTCTAACGCCCACAACCCCATCCCTCTTCCAATCTTTAAGACAGATAATTTCAATTATTATTGTGAACGTCGTCTACTATTTTCAGATTGGGAAAGAACTGTAATTTTGTAGAAGCTTTCTTTAAAACCGCTTTTTCTTTCTGTGAGAGGTTTACTGTTTTTTTCCACCATCGGGTTATTTTTCAATCTCTTACCGACTATTGTCGTCCGGCATAAGACTTACATGTAAAGGGCCAGAGTTGCAGAGTTGAGTGATGACTCTGAAACTTTTTTGGCGGCTAAAAAATGTAAATGGGCTTATGAATTCAATTTTATGTCCCATCTTCTAAATATGCGTCTCTATGTGAAATTTGAGGTCAGGTTTCGACAACTATTTTATTGTCATTTACTGCGCCAACATTATTTGCTTCTGATGGCGCAGCTGTTTCTAGTTTTAGGATTCTTTTTGCAGTACGCCAACCTATTTGCGGTTATCATCACCATCGTTAGTGTGCTCAAAACCATACAAAGGCCTGCACACCGTTCTGTTCAAAGTCCTGCAAACGTCTGCGAAGGTCTTTTAATTCTAAGGTTATACACTTTAAAGGCCGACTAATGCTAAAGTCCCGAGTTCTTCTGGTCCACGCGTATGTTTTAGAAACATACTAATTATTTTATTTCAAAACAATGTGCAGATTATCACATTTTACCACGTTCTCGGATTTGCCCAGTTTTGTTCTGTGATTTTTATATTAAAGGATTGACACTCCCACAAGCTAATCTTTTAAACTGTAAATTTAGCGTGAATGATGTATAATTTCTTAATGCATTATGCAGCTTTCAATGTATGGATGAGCCTCTTAAAACAGTTGTGTGCCTTCCATCAATATAGTTTGCAATCAGTGTCAGTTCATCTAATGACAATAGAGTAATGAATGTAAAGCAAGATCGAGCGGCATTTTTCCCTTATAAGTAGTTTTGTTTGGGTGTAACTCTAAATCTTATGATTGTAAGCTGCAATGCCTGAACATTTTAGGTCTAAGATCTTTATCAAAATAGAACCTACTTCTTCTTCAGGCTTGGAAATGTGAACATTGTGTTTCAGATCTCTGATTGGTAAGGCTTTTGAGAGTAATGTCAATGTTACTCATTGTTCTTTTACGTGAGCAAAACCCGTAATAACCATCAGGTATTGTTAACGGGATAATTTTTGGTACAGGATTGTTAACTTTTTGAATCTATTATTCTTCTTTGATTCATTATACTTAAACCATACAACTTTGAAAAAATTTCATGAAGTGCAAACCATTTGGTTCCGTCAAATTGTTATCAATAGCATGTTCTAAAAATGAAGGACGGTCTTGAGTTGTTATGGTTACAAACATTTTTTAACGGAAATAAAAATGAGTACGCCATCTCAAAACTATACTGATGCAAAAATATTTCTGTTGGGACGCACTACAATCTTAAAAATATAACAACTGATACTCTTGACATTTCTGTGACCCAGAATGACACCTTTCAAGTAAGGTGTGTACGCCATTAACAGTTATCTTAACCCCACTATTAAAAAAGACTACATCGCAAAAGTGTGGTTCAGTCATCCGATGCAGTTATATCAGAACCAGTTAAAACTTTCAGTGTTTTGTGCATCAACTGTGTGTGGAGTGTCGTATGCTGATCACTTAATTCATCATGATCTTTGGTTGAGGGGCAGTGTATAGATTTTCTATTTTTATTACCCTTCAGACGTATTTTGACTGAAACTGCAAGCTACATTGCCAAATGAAAAAAAACGTTTTTTTACTCCATTCAGCAAACAGAAATAAACATGAAGGCTTTTGAATAGGATCTGTAAACGAATTACAAATATTAAGGCCAAGACAGACTTTTAGTCAAAAGTTGGACTTAATCATGGTTTCTGGCACCCTTATTTTTGGGGGCGTGCACAGAAAGTAAAACTATGACTGAATCCCCCTTACACATATTTCTCTACAGGCACGGCTGTCACCTCGGGTCCATAGAGCAAGAGCTTATAATATCCGCATGGAGACATACATGTATTTCTTAGACACTTCTAAGGGCCTATCCAAAGCAGGATTTAGAAGAATATCGATCTGTTACGCTACTTAAGTTTGCGGGTGTGCTAGGTTCGCAAGCCCAAACGAGATCGAGCATCAATGATCCTTTCTACTGGCTTTGACGCACAAAACAATACTTAGCCAAATTTAGACGGACGCCATAATTCTACAGTTGTTTACTTAAAGTATTAAAAGATACCCAATATGTTTTACAATACGCAAGATCGTAAGTAGGGACTTGCTGTTGGCAATGGTTTATTATTGTACCTTCTGACCTCAGACTCCAGGTAGGAACAATAAATAAACTTTACACAATGACATCCTTGTGGAAGGCAATGAACAGAAGGGTCGGAAAAAATGACATCAAATTCTGAGCCAGCAATAGTACAAACAATTAAAAAATAACAACGATGGACCCCCAAGATTTAGTCATCCAATCCCGTGGCCCAAAGCCCGAAGACTGTTGAAGACGTGGACTTGTTCGTCGATGGACCATGATTATGATAAAAGACAGCACTTGTTGATTAAACTAGCCTAGGATTACTCCTTTATTTTACTAAGAGTAACCCAAACTATTAAGAGAACTAATGGTCCATAAGTGTCTCAGCCATAAAGCCAACTACTTTGCTTGCAGTAGACAAAAGCCAGCGAACAATACTTCCTAATAATACCAGGTAAAGAGTCTATAGCTTTACAGGCTAATTTTTTTAATAAACTCGCAAGATATCAAGTTGTTTTTTACCCATGATTTATCAGGCGATGGAGGCGATGGAGCGGAGGCACTGGGCTTTGACCACCGCCGCCTGTAATAGCCAACACCAGTGTACTTATTGCAAATCCTAAGGCAGTTATAACACTTGCTAATGTGACGCCTTGCTCTCTAAACAATGTTCTTATTCGTTCTGCTAGCGTCGCGTCTTCATAAAAATTTTTTCGATAGTTTCTCTTATTCTATTCACTTGAGTTCGTAATTGGTCTCGTTAGTAGTTGTCACTTCTAGTCTTGCTGATCTTTCTTGTTCAAGATCTTTTAGTCTTTGTTTTATTCTTTCTTTAATATCACGTCCTAAGTTGGCGTCGTCAGCCTCAACGAGTTTTTCTTTTTCTCCTTTTTATATGCTCATCTAGTTCACCCAGTTTTGCTAAATTGTTTGTTAATTCCCCTTGATGGTTCTTAAAAGACGATCAAGGGCTAATAATTCTCTCATAGGTAGCGGTGGATCGCGCATAGTTTTTAATGCTGCTTCTTCAGTGGTTTCTGCTTCTATTGCTTGATTTATTTCGCCCGCTGCTTGACTTAAATCTTCAAGTTCCATGTTTTGCATTTGGTTATCTGTTGGAGTTCTTGTTGTATGTTTTGAAGTTTAGCAACTGCCTCCACATCTAATTTTGGTTTAGTAAAGCCAAGGCGATTCCGTTCGCTCACACTGAGCCTTTGTCTAATTGTATTTATGCCTACAAACTTTGATGGGTCTCGCTTAGTTGTAAGCTGAACATGTTCTCCTTTGTCGTTTTTCACATACAAATGGTATCTTTTAGTTCAAAATCATCAGGGTATATAGTTTCGGGAAGTTCTATTCCTAAACTTTGGTATAATGATCTGGCCTTACTTTCTGTTAATTCACGTCTTTGCGCCCCTTCTAATTCATCATGCACTGAGAGCCCCGAGCGATGCCGCTCCCAAGGGAATCACTCATGTCGTCTCCAGGATTAAAATCATAATCTTCATCTTCAATGCCTGCCATGTTTTTAAATAATTAACTTTTTATTTTGTTTTTATAAAAAAAAATGTTACATGCATATGGCTCGATTCTTGACCCGCATAGAAGACTGAAAGAGCCCTTTGGCGTGAAGGGAAATAAGCGAATATTACTGTTCCAAATAATCCATCTACTATTGATGCGGATCAAATTCTTACTGTTAAATTTCCAGACCTAGGAGCGGATGAAGTGATTGTGCCAGGCTCTGCACGTCTTACTTTCAAAATAGAACTCGCTTCAACAACAGACCCAAACAGGACGGTTGTACAGAATCTGGGGCGGGCAATCGTTAAGAAAATTTCTATAAAACTTGAGGGGCAAGAAATATTTTCTTTACATAATGCAGACATATTTTTAGCCTATTCTGATCTATGGCTAACCGGAATGAAAGGCTGACTTGCGTTTCAAGGAATCGAAAATGAAGAAGCACTAAAACATAGAATAGGCGCCGCAGACGCTAAAGACGGCAAAAGGTTTGTAGCTGTAAGTTATGCGTATGGAAATCGCTTTTTCATACCCCTAGATTTTGAGTTGTTAAAAGCGCATGCCCCATACTTTCAAGGAGCATTAAAAGACAGATTGTCATAATGAACTAACTTTTAATGACCACAAATATGTTATTATATCTGAAGACACCGAAGCAAAGTACAGCATTTCTGACATCTCGTTAGAGTTTGACGTTGTTAGCAACCCTGACTTAGCGAGGTTGATCCAGCAACAATATCAGTCAAAATTAGCAATATATTACGAAAGAGTGATTCATCATTCTAAATATCCTAAAAGCAAGGCAGACACTATATGGAATTTTAGTTTTAGTGCCACAGCAAGATCGCTTAAAGGTATTTTATTGCTGTGTGAAAATGAAGAACCATTCAAAAGACAAACTGAAAATTTTGTTAATCCTAAAATAACAAAAGTGCAATGTACAATTGAGGGTAGTCCTAACCAAATCTACGCTAGCGGGCTTAAACCTTATCAGCATTTTGATGAAATAAGAAAACTGTTTGGAGGCGGGAGGTGTAGAAATCCGACAGTTGACCTTGTGTCTAAAGATCTGCATCTTCACAGTGTTAGACTTGATCATTATTTAACAACGAAATACGGTTTATGGATTGACCTAAGGTCAACGGAGGATAATCAGTTACATGGAAGCGGAGAACTGTTAGAGACATAATAAACATTCAAATTGATAAAGAAAAAGAGGCCGATAAACCGCTTAATGTGTATTTGTTTTTAATATATGATGCGCAGCTAAATATTCAAGATAACAGATTAGAAAATATACATTACTAAATTATTTTTTATTTTAAAAAAACATGTCTGTTCAGCATTATCCGAGAGTACCTAAAGAAGAGACAGTAGGCAATTCTGCTGCTATAGAAACCCCCGACATAAAAACCTTCAGATTAACAAACATTACACAAATGCAGCAAGTACTAGAGCAAGACCTTTCAAAATACAGCAAAGCCAAACGAAGGTATTCTGCTGCCTTTAATGCTGTTACCTATGTTAATACTGGAGCATCGACTATAAGTGCTCATCAGCAGGAACGAGTGTTGGTCCTTAGCACAGGCATAGGCGCACCCGCAGCTTACCTCTAGGCAGTTTGTCTTTAGCTCTTGGCCTGTGTTCATTAGCTGTAGGTGCTGCTAGCAAAAAATTAAAAACTAAACTCCAAAAGCACACAGCTATGGTTCAACTAATAACAGCTAAACTTAGTTCCTTTTAATCTGATAATAAATAAAGCCTAGCTGACTCAAACATCACGGATGAAGAATTTAGTCGTTTACAGGCCTGATTTTAATGACTACAAAAGACAAAAGTTTGATCTTCAAAGAAAGGCGAGGACAATTTTTCTCAACAGCCAGACCCGAGCAGATAAAAAAGGAATGCTTAAAAAAAGTAAACGAAATAAACTCTGTTCTA
>JAFLJL010016758.1:0-22500 GCA_018398815.1 Conus ventricosus
AAAAAATTTTTTAAAAAAAAATGAAACCAATGACCTATTGAAAGAAGAGATGCAGAACTGGGTCCTTCATTAAGAATCTAAGGAGCAAGTCAGCCAAGGAGTAGGTTAAGCCAAAACGTTGCTAGATAGAATTGAATCATTATATGACATATGGGGCGAGAGCAGCCAGAAGCACTTAGGGTTTCTGATTTTTCAACAGATAAAATAATCATTTGTATGTAAGAACCAGTAAAGGAAAGAGTGTACGGCTTACTGCAAAGCAGACCAACCCAGTTTTTAAGCAGGCCACAATTCTTAGAGATCTCCCTACTGCTGACCGAAGGCAATTAACTTTATTGACGATTTAAGGCCTGAGGCTGTTAGTCTTTTACAAAACATGGGGCAAGAGTTGCCAACACAATCTGAAATGCAAAACATACCCCTTGAAGATTAAATCGAACAGCAAATGAACTAATAGCAGAAATGAAACGAGTTTTAATGAGGAGACGCAGTTAAAAACAATTAACGATTCTCCATTGCCTATGCGTGAAATCCTGGGACTTAATGCTGCTCTACGGACAATAAGGGGTGAACAACAAACAATTTGGCAAAACTTGGTGAGCTAGATTAGAGAGATAGAAGAAGAAAAAATAAACTAGCTGATGCAGATGATAACAATTTAGGGCGAGAAGAAAAGGTTATAATACAGCAGAAAATACAGGATTTAATGCTACAAAGGGCGGCCAGGTTAGAAGTGCTTTCTACTAACAGAGCGCAGTTAGCATACACAAACAAGCAGAATAAGAGAAACTATAAACAGAATACTTTATGAAAACACTACGCTAGCTGAAAGAATAAGGACTCTGTTCAGGGAACAGGGGATTACAATATTAGTATATTAACGGCTGTTGGGTTTGCTATCTCTACACTCGTTTATGCTTTAACGGGCAGTGCACCAACAGGAGCAGTAACGCCTCCAACGCCTCAGCCTGGTAAAAGTTGGATTAGAAAACAATTGCATCATCTAGCAAACTTATTAAAGAAGTTAGCAGCCAAAGCGCTTGATGCTCTGCCTGGGATAATAGGCAGTGTTGTTAGTTGGGTTTTGTCTACTATAGGCAAAGTTGCTGGTTATATGGCTGACCATCTGTGGACGTTAGGAGTGCTAGCTGCTGGATTAATTTTTAGTGAAATAAAGTATGGCTAAACCAGTAAAGTTAAAATACAACGAGGGCCGTCTTTCGCTAGTGTGACTGTCAGTGGAGGGTTACATTAACAGGTGGCGTGCTTTCTGGACTGCTTTCTGGCTTGGGGCGCTTATAACTGGTAGTGGATCGCTTTCTGGGGGTTTATAACTGGATCGCTTTCTTCAGGGGTGGTACTTTCTTTAAAATGGATGGAGCGGGCCTTGTGTTTAAGCATTTATTTTGCCCTAAGTTTTGGCCGTCTCCAGCTATGAGGATTTCATTATTATAATTCTGTATCATGCCAATCTGCAGTCTAAGGTCAGAGGGTAGCATGTATAATCCATGGCCTACAACAAAGTCAACCTTTGACCTAGCATGTGTAAGAACGTCTTGATACCTTTGTATGCTGGCAGGAAATCAACAGCAGAGTTAATAGCATCTTCTAAATTAGCTAGAAATTGTTTTCTGGCGTCAAAGCCTGTAGATTGATCCGCTATGCTAGACTTAGTCTGTGCTTGTGCTCCTAATAGACACCAAACGTATGTCCGTATGGAGTCATTTAAATCTTTGCAATCCTGGCATTGTTTAGGCTTTACTTTCATCAAGAAAATGTTGCCAAGCATTAGGATGTTTTTGTTCTATGGGGCCCCAAACGAACTTGTGCGTTTGGTTGGAAAGAGGTGTGGTCAGGCCATAGTCATAAGTATTTTTCTCTTTTTGCACCCCACAAATACAAAGTTCCTAACCCTGATTGCGGTCTAACTTTTGTCTAAAGTCAGTTGAGGGTTTAATGTTTAAAATTTGTTGCAGATTCTTTCATAGCATATTTTTTTCCCTTTGGGGTTTTAAATGGATTAAACGCGTTGTCGTTAGGGAGGGGGATTGTAGTTCAGTTAGTATTCGTCGTATGGAATAAACAATAAAAGTTAAAGACTGCCCTTACTAAAAGATTAGGGGTGGTTTAAATGGTTTGCATATGAAACACCGCAGCCAGTAGTTGCGCAGTAAATGGCAAAATTTAACTGATTCTGAAAAAAAGCCAAGGGTGGGGTGACCATGCTAATGGGACCCTTTATCATTCTTTATTGGTGGATTTAAATATCTAGTTAGTGGATTTGGCAAGCCTAATTTGAAAGCCCTATGATTCATCTTCTGCAATGGTTAAATTTCTGAAGTCTAAGATTTGGGGTTATAAAACGCTCCTACATCGTAAAATGGCAAATTTCGTTATATTTAAAAAGGGTTTCCCTTTTTTAAATTAGTTTTTTTAAAGGGTTATAAAAAGGATGTACATCTATATAACCAAAACAAAACGAGCGTGTATTCTTAACGCCACCCCAAATTTAAAATAGGCGCGGCGATTGTAGGGTTGCCCTTAGAGAAATTGGGTTTAAAATAAAATGGATTTAAAATATCTGAAAAAGATAAGAATAACTGGGTGGATATAAGGATGGGCAAGGCAAATCTATTAAAACAATTTTAAAAAATACCGATGGTTACACAAACTTTTGTTCTTTAGAGAAGTATTTAGCAATTTTGGCATTAAGTTAAAAATTAATGAGGCAAATTTAGAGTTACTATGAATTTTACCAGAAATTGAAGAAAGGGAGTACGTTTTTCTATAGGCTTGTTTTTTTTTTTACTGAATTTTAGGCTTTTATTGATTAGTGGTGAAACTTATTCATATGAAAAACACATATGTACTTTAAAAGGCGTCTCTTTATGAGTATATAGGCAGTAGGCAATCTGGATTTTTCGTGAACCCAATGTTGATATGTCCATTACAAAGTAAAAACAGATTACTAATTTGTTCTATTGTATAATCCATCTACTGTATACGTAGCATTGCCACCAACTAATGTAGGTTTTTGGATTATCAGTTACATAGGTTTTGGCGGAGACAGTGGAATTTTAAAAGAATTAATTGAGGTTTCTTTAATTAATTGGATGTAAAAAATAAACTAACCATGTTTGGAGGCGTTGTTTGTTCAAATTTATTAAATACGTGCTAGAAGTAGAAGAGCATATTCAGAATAGTAAGAAGGGCTCAGTCGCGGGACGTTATTTTTATGTGTCTGAGAGATGTTTATATAAGGGTTCACGATCGCCGATGTTATTTCTGCACGGAAACCCCCCCCCCCTCCCCCCCCCGTTTCAATTTGCTAATTCGGTCAATATTGGCAGTTTTGAAGTGTGTTAAGTTTTGTAAAATAGGTGTTAAATTTGGTCAAAACTGATTATGTGATGGGACGTGATTTGTATGTGAAAAGGGGTGTTTTCGGGCAGAATCACATGGGTGGTCGTGAACCGTATATTTACATTCTCTCCACCCTTTCCCTCCTCCCATCAATCCCTTCCACCACCTCCCTATCCCCCCCACCCCCCCCCCCCGCCCCCCCACCCCCCCCCCCCCCCCCCCCCCCCCCCCCCCCCCCCCCCCCCCAGTTTTTTTTAACCAGTCGGTTCATCTCCGGATGATAGTAGACTAGATAGATAGATAGATCGATAGATAGATAGATAGTTGATAGATATATAGACTAGTTAGAAAGGTGGGTAGATAGATATGATAGAAAGGCGGGCGTAGAAGATGGAGAGATAGATAGACAGACAGGACAGACAGATAGACAGCAGACATATGGATAGATAGACTAGACAGACAGACAGAAATCAAGATAGAATAGATAGGACGATAGTAGAGAGGACAGATAGAAAGATAGAGAGATAGATTGACAGATAGATAGATCCATCCATTAATCCCTTCATCCATCCATCCATCCATCCATTCATCCATCCCTAGATAGATAGATTATGTCCGTGACAATGTGCGCTGTACACGAAGAAAGAAATATTCCTGACAAATGCAATGCAACATAGAAGACTGAAGCATTGACTGGGCTGTGAAACCATTGGATTGAAGTGTAAATTCGAAATTCAAGACAATTTGTAGAACCTAAAAAGAAGACAATCTATAAAAATGTAGAAGGTGAGCCGATTAAAAGGTAAAGCAATTGAAGAGACCTTGGAAAACCAGGTACAATTATCTTTCTCTCTCTCTCTCCTCTCTCTCTCTCTCTCTCAAATGGTATTGTCGTCATTCAAAATAGATCTGAGGCAGAGGAAAACAAACTGTCGTCGTTGTGCGGTTCACTTCGAGTACCGAACAGCCCCCTACCACGCAAACTCAAGGCCACAGCATGACGTATCGTCGCAAATGCCCGTCACAGCTAAACAGGGATAGGCACAGAGCAGAGACTTACAGAAGCAATCAAAAGAAAAAGGCAAGTAAAAGTTATTGTTCTCCGTCCGGTTTATTTTTGCCGACACTTCCTAATGTATTTTACCACGTTGACAGAACCAGCGAGAGTCGTGGTACATGTGATGCAATTTTCGAGAGTGACAGCCATCTCCCCCCTGTCTGTAAACCCAGCCTGCAGAAGAAAAACGCACAGTGACAAGCAAACAGAGATTGATTTGGAACAGTGCGACAGAGAATCTGTGAGTTTCACACGATGAAGTGTCGGTCTTGGTTTTGGTTCAGTGGAGCCAAGCGTTGATCAAGACTGTGTTGACAAATGCTGTGATGTGGTTTGTGACAGGACAGGCCTCCAGCGAATGACCAACAGAACGACCCTCCAGAGAACGTGACTCTCATGACAGTATGTCGTACCTACAAGGAATGTTAAGAAACATGGAAAGCGTTCATTCTGTTGACAGAGAAAATGTGCAACTGACTTCCAGCGGCAATTCAGATGTGGAGGACGGAAATCTTGTTGACAGTGGATACGCTTTTGGAAGTCTCAATGACAATCACATCTGGTTCGATGTTTGTTAATTATTTCCGTGATTTGGTTTCCTCATCGCGATGTTGTCTTCTGACATTCATAGTTTGTGTTCATTGTTGATCTACATTTTCGAACAGCCCCTCCCCCACCGTAACCCCTGCATGAAATGAGCTTTGGAAGCTTAATTCATTAAATCATATCGTTCAGAGACTATAAAACACGGGTCTAGGCCAACCGGTCTCAACCAGTTTCGACCGTTGACTCTAGACCCCGTTTTTATAGTTCTCTGACAAGTAAGACTTCAATAACCAAAAAAATAACGATTTTTTACAAACAAACATACTGTGCTGGAATATCCGTTTTCAATACTAATTACTAAACTTTTCAGATTGTAGTTTTTGCTCAATCCTTTGTTTTTCTTGTTTGTTTTAATAACATTATTTTTGCGCAAACATGCATCAAATACGTCGCTGTCTTTCGTGTAAAATAAAACTACAGTCTTTAACTGTTCTCTAAAGTCTTTTAAAACTGAGTTTATATTTTTGACATAAAATCCACACACTTATCCCATCATGTCTTCCACTGAAAGCCAGTTTTGATAAAGTGTTTTCTCTTTTTAACTATATCTTTTTCTGCCGAACAATCATCTATAATAAAGAGTGTCTGCGTTCCCTCAAACACTTTATAAAAGTAATTCTAAACACTCGCTCAGTTTATTGATAGGATCAACTAAATATACGTCATCGTCTGTCCATATAAACCTCTATTATGATATGCTTTGTTCCTTTTAAGAGTTGGACAGAAAATTACAATATAATCAAAATTATAGCGATAAACTGTTTGTAATAGGTCTAGGACAAATATTGTTTTTTCCACAGCCAGTCTGTCCACAAATCAATGAACAATGAGGCTCTTTTGTCATAAAGTTTAACTGCTCCATAGTTTTTATAACAGAATTTAATTTAATCCAGTTATTATATTTATCATACTTTCTGTCAAAACCTGTTCAGTATAATAAAATCCTATGAGGCCTAAATGTGTAAGATTAATCCAATTCAGTTCTGTAAGATTGTTTCTATTTAAGTCAACATTGATTTTTTTGCTTGTTGTTATGACCTTAATATCCTCACCATTGTGAAGAACGACGATGGTAACTTTAAGATGTTTAACGTCTAAGTTTTGCCAGCTAATATTAATTTCTTTTATAAGGACGTCACTAACGCCCACAACCCCATCCTCTCCTCATCTTTAAGACAGAAATTTCAAATATCATTGTGAACGTGTCTCCTAATTTCCTGTGTGGAAAGAACTGTAATTTTGTAGAAGCTTCCTTTAAAACCGTTTCTCTTCTGTGGAGGATGTACTTTTTTCCCATACGGCGATATTTCAATCTCTTTTCCGACTATTGTCGTCCGGCATAAGACTTACATGTAAAGGCCCCGAGTTGAATGCTTTCTGAAACTTTTTGACGGCTAAAAAATGTAAATGGGCTTAAGAATTCAAATTTTATTTCCCATTCTAAATATGGTTCTAAGTGCCATTTGCTGTCAGGTTTTCGAACTATTTTATATTCAACTGGCCACATTATTTGCTTCTACATTGCGTAGTTGTTCTAGTTTAGGAAACTTTTTGTTGTCGCTAACCTCTTTGCGTTTATAATCACCATCTTCAGTGTACCAAAACCATACAAAGCGTCCTATCTCACCGTCTGTTCAAAGTCCGCAACGTCTGCAAGGTCTTTTAATTCTAAGGTTATACACCTTACAGGCGCTAATGTAACTCCTGTTCTTCTGGCCCCCGCGACATTTTTTAGTACAGCTTATTATTTTATTTCCAAAACAATGTTGCGGTTATCACATTTCACGATTTTCCCTGTTTTGTCTGCAATTTTTAAAAAAAAAAGATCCGACCCCCCAAAAACTAATTTTTTAAAACTGAAAAATTGGGGAATTGTATAATTTAAAATCCAATTTGCGGTTTCCCCAATGGAAGAGCTTTTTAAAAACTTTTGGGAGGGCTTCCATTTTAAAAGGGGTTTTCATCAGTGCTCGGGTAACCCAAAAAGAAATAGAGAAAATGAAGGTAATGCAAGATCGAGGGGATTTTTCTCCCTCAAAATTAGTTTTTTTTGGTGTAACTCTAAATCAAGATTGTCACCCTGAAAAGGGCCTAACATTTTAGCTACTCTTTATCAAAATATAACCCCCTTCTTCTTCGGGTTTTAAAAGGGCCCAACATTGTTTTCAGATTTGCATTGTTAAGTTTGAAGTAATGTCGAAGTTACTCTTTTGCTTCTTTTATTTTGGAAAAAAACCCGTAATAACCATCAGGTATTTGTTAACTGGTTTAATTTTGGCCCCCGGGTTTTCCCAAAATTTTAGAATCTTATTATTTTTCTTTGTTTCACTTATTTTAAACCATACGACCTTGTAAAATATTTATGAAGCGCAACCATTCGGGTTTCCGCAATTGTTATCAATAGAAATGTTCAAAAAAAACAAAGGGGACTTCTTGAGTTGTTATTGTTAAAAATTTTTTTTAAAACGAAATAAAATTTGAGTCTTTCAATATCTGAAGCAAAAATTTTTTGTGGGCCGCACTACAATCTTAAAAAAATAACAACTGATATCTTGTCATTTTTTGTGACCCCGACTGACACCTTTAATTTAAAAGGGGAGTAAGCCCTTAAACAGATATTAACCCCCTATTAAAAAAGACCCCATTGCGAAACTTGGTTTTTTTTTTTAGGGGGGCATCCGATGCAGTTTTATCAGAAAACCCGTTTTTAAAATTTGCTTTTGTTTTGTGCATTAACCCGGGTTTTGGGAGTATCGTATGCTGATCATTAAAACTCCCGATCCTTTGGTAGGTCAGGTGTATAGATTTATTTTTATTTCACCTTCAGACGTATTTTGACTGAACTGGGAAGCACCATTAAACCAAAAGACAAAAACCCTTTTAAACCATTCAGCAACAGAATTTGACATGAAGGGTTTTTAAAGGATCTGTAAAGTTTTAATATTAATGTTAAGGAAGGGCTTTAGCAAAAGGGTTTGGAAACCCTTTAAACATGGCTTTAAGCACCCCTTATTTTTTGGGTCCCTGCACGAAAGATAACTATGACTGGGAAACCTTTTTACACATCTTTCCCCTTCAGGCACAGGCGTTTCCCCCCGGGTCCATAAAACAAGGGGCATAAAACAGCATGGACAAATTTATCTTAGACACTTTTAAAGGGGTTTAAATAAAGCGGGAATAGACGAATAAACGACTCTATTGTATTACGTTTGGTGTTTGCTAGGTTCCCCAAGCACAGGCAAGATCGAGCATAACTGATCCCTTTTACTGGCTTTTATGCAAAAAAAACAGTACTTGGCAAATTTTGAGGGGCGCCATTAAAATTTTAAAAGTTGGGTTTTTTCCCCTTTAAGTATTAAAAGGTACCAACATGTTTTGCAATTGCAAGATCGAAATGACTTTGCTGTTGGCACTGGTTTTATACATGCTTTTCCTTTGACCTCAGACTCCAGGTAGGAACAATAATGAACTACAACCAAAGAAATTCCCTTTTTGCAGGAAATGAACAGAAGGTTGGACAAAACGACATAAATTCTGAGCCTGTAATATTACAAACAATAAAAAACAAGATGACCCCCCAAAAATAAGTCATCCAATCCCCAAGGCCCAAAGCCTGAGGCCGTTGAAGACCGCGAAGTACACGAAGTCCACGAAGTCCAAAAAAATAATGACCATGAATATGAAAAGACAGCACTAGTTGTTGTATTAACTGGCCTAGGATTACTCGGTCTTTATCTTACTAAATATTAACCCGACTATTAAGAGAACTAATGCCCATAAGTGCTCGGCCATAAAACCAACTACTTTGCTTGCAGTAGACAAAAGCCAGCTAACATACCCCCTAATATACCTGGTAAAGCGTCCATGGCTTTACTGGCTAATTTTTTTAATAAACCCGCAAGATGGTCAAGTTGTTTTTTTACCCATGATTTATCAGGTGGCGATGGAGGGGATGGCGATGGAGGCGCTAGGCTTTGACTCCACCGCCGCCTGTAATAGCCAACACCAGTGTACTTATTGCAAATCCTAAGGCCGTTATAACGCTTGCTAATGTGACTCCTTGCTCTCTAAACAGTGTTCGTATTCGTTCTGCTAGCGTTGTGTCTTCATATAAAATTCTTTGGATAGTTTCTCGTATTCTGCTCACTTGAGTTCGTAATTGTTCTCGGTTAGTAGACGCCGCTTCTATTCTTATTAATCTCAGTTCTTCAAGATTATTTAGTCTTTGCGTTATTCTTTCTATAACATCAGGTCCTAAGTTGGCGGCCTTAGCCTCAACGAGTTTTTCTTTTTCTCTTTTTATATGCTCATTTAGTTCACTTAGTTTTGCTAAATTGTTTATTAATTCTCCTCGAAAGGTTCTTAAAGTGCGATCAAGGGCTTCTAATTCTCTTATAGACGCCTTTATTTCTTGCATGGGCAGCGGCGGATCATATATAGTTTTTTAATGCTGTTTCTTCTTCTGAAGTGGTTTCTGCTTCTATTGTATTTATTATTTTGTCTGCTGTTTGACTTAAATCTTGAAGTTCCATGTTTTGTATTTGGTTATCTGTTGGGGTTCCTGCAGTGTGTTTTGAAGTTTAGAAACTGCTTCCCTATCTAATTTTGGTGGTTTAGGAATGCCAAGGCGATTTCGATCTTTTGCCTTAAGTCTTTGGTTAATTGTACTCAAACCTACAAACTTTGATGGGTTTCGTTCATGTGTAAGCTGAAAACGTTTTCCTCGTTCGTCTTTAAAATACAAATGACCATCATCATCTTTTACAAAATCATCAGGGGCTATAAATTCGGGAGGTTCAAGACCTAAACTTCTGTAAAATGATATGACCTTAGGTTCTGTTAATTCATGCCACATTGAGGCCGTTGAGCGATGCTGTATCAAAGGAGCCGTTTCACTCATGTCGTCTCCAGGATCAAAAACATTCATAATCTTCTTCGCCTTCAATGCCTGCCATGTTTCTTTAATAATTTAACTTTTTATTTTGTTTTATAAAAAAAATGTCACAAGCATATGGTTCGATTCTCGACCCGCATAGAAGACTGAAAGAGCCCTTTGGTGTGAAGGGAAATAAACAGAATATTACTGTTCCAAATAATCCATCTACTATTGATTCAGATCAAATTCTTACTGTTAAATTTCCAGACCTAGGAGCGGATGAAGTGATTGTGCCAGGCTCTGTGCGTCTTACTTTCAAAATAGAACTCGCATCAGAAACAGACCCCAACAGGACAGTTGTGCAGAATCTGGGGCGGGCAATCGTTAAGAAAATTTCTATAAAACTTGAGGGGCAGGAAATATTTTCTTTACACAATGCAGACATATTTTTAACCTATTCTGATCTATGGCTAACCGGGAATGAAAGGGCTGATCTTGCGTTTCAAGGAATCGAAAATGAAGAAGCATTAAAACACAGAATAGGCGCTGCAGATGCTAAAGACGGCAAAAGGTTTGTAGCCGTAAGTTATGCGTATGGAAATCGCTTTTCATACCCTAGATTTTGAGTTGTTAAAAGCGCATGCCCCATACTTTCAAGGAGCATTAAAAGACAGATTGTCATATAAACTAACTTTTAATGACTACAAACATGTTATTATATCTACAGACACCGAAGCAAAGTACAACATTTCTAACATCTCGTTAGAGTTTGACATCGTTAGTAACCCTAACTTAGCAAGGCTGATTGAGCAACAATATCAGTCAAAATTAGCAATATATTACGAAAGAGTGATTCATCATTTTAAATATCCTAAAAGCAGGGCAGACACTATATGGAATTTTAGTTTTAGTGCCACAGCAAGATCGCTTAAAGGTATTTTATTGCTGTGTGAAGATGAAGGACCATTCGAAAGACAAACTGAAAATTTTGTTAATCCTAAAATAACAAAAGTGCAATGTACAATTGAGGTAGTCCTACCAAATCTACGCTAGCGGGCTTAAACCTTATCAGCATTTTGATGAAATAAGAAAACTGTTTGGAGGCGGGAGGTGTAGAAATCCGACAGTTGACCTTGTGTCTAAAGATCTACATCTTCCAGCGTTAGACTTGATCATTATTTAACAACGAAATACGGTTTATGATTGACTAAGGTCAACGGAGGATAATCAGTTACATGGAAGCGGGAGAACTGTTAGAGACATAATAAAACATTCAAATTGATAAAGAAAAGAGGCCGATAAACACTTAATGTGTATTTGTTTTTAATATATGATGCGCAGCTGAATATTCAAGATAACAGATTAGAAAATATACATACTAAATTATTTTTTTATTTTAAAAAAAAGCATGTCTGTTCAGCATTATCCGAGAGTACCTAAAGAAGAGACAGTAGGCAATTCTGCTGCTATAGAAAGCCCTGACATAAAAACCTTTAGATTAACAAACATTACCACAAAGCACAAGTACTAGAGCAGGACCTTTCAAAATACAGCAAAGCCAAACGAAGGTATTCTGCTGCCTTTAATGCTGTTACCTATGTTAATACTGGAGCATCGACTATAAGCGCTCTATCGGCAGGAACGAGTGTTGGTCTCTTAGCAACAGGTGTTGGTGCACCTGCAGCTTTACCTCTAGGTGGTTTGTCTTTAGCTCTTGGCCTGTGTTCATTAGCTGTAGGTGCTGCTAGCAAAAATTAAAAACTAAACTCCAAAAGCACACAGCTATGGTTCAAAACTAATAACAGCTAAACTTAGTTCCTTCAAGCTGACAATAAATAAAGCATTAGATGACTCAAACATCACGGATGATGAATTTAGTCGTTTACAGGCTGATTTTGAGGACTACAAAAGACAAAAGTTTGATCTTCAAAGAAAGGCACGGGCAACTTTTTCTCAACAGCCAGACACCGATCAGATAAAAAAGGAATGCTTAAAAAAAGTAAACCGAAACATTAAACCTGTTCTAAACAGCTCGCATTAACAACCCCAAAGGGCGTTTTATACTTTCGTTTATGAGTCCAAGCACAAAAAGACCGTTGATATTGATTCGGATTAAGACACTTTGGAGTCGATGTATTTTTTTTTATTTAAATAAATATGTTGGCTTAGAAAAGAAAGACAGCATGGCTAAGATATATGAAGGTCCAGACGAATTGTTTGAAGGAATGCTCGAGGAAGAGCGTTTGTCAAGACACTGAATGATATTGATTTAGAAGTCATTGATCCAGCAAACGGCGGGCAAGCGTTGTTCATGCAATTTCTCAAGTTTCAAGTAAACTAACAATAGACCCCCGGGTTAAAGTAATTTAGCTTTTTTAAAACGACTAATAACAATAAATGAAGAAAATCTAGAAGTTTGGGTCTCAACTAAACAGCAGACTATTCTTCCTCTAATGACTTAACACCCGGTTGGGCAGACGACCTGCTTACACAGTTTGATGAACCCGCTGAGGAAGCCAAAATGAGAGGCTCTGGTTGGTCAGAGGCGAAGTCTTAGAGATTAGATTAAAAAGCTAAGTATGCACCGATTGTAGGCAAGGCTTACATTCCGCTACCTAAAGAGTTGGTTTCAAAGAGAGCAGTTTTAAACATAAAGAATTCAGACAACAAATGTTTCATGTGGGGGTTTCTTGCAAGGCTGCATCACGTCCGCGAACACGCAGAGAGAGTGACTAACTATTGGCAATACACCAAAGATCTTAACTTCAATGAATATCCTTCCTGTTAGCGTAGATCAATTGATCAGTTTGAAGAACAAAAAAAACCCAATTAACTGTTAATATCTACACAGGGAGGGAGGAAACGAATCTACAGCCATCAGAGTGTCCAAAAACAGTCCATCGATTGGCGAACCAGACAAAAATCATTTGACTTACTACTGATGTTTTCACCAGCAGGGCTACCACATTACACATTGATACGAACAATGAGTAGATTATTGGCGCATACTTCAAAAGGGAAAAAAATAAACAAGAATTCTGTAGAAAATGTTTAACAAGAATCCATCCGTTAAAGCAGCGAGTGAACATAAGAAACACTGTATCGGCCCGTTGACTGTAATAAAGAACTAATTACGCCCCCACCTGGATCTAAAGTTAGTTTTAAGAACTGGAAACGGATGCAAAATTCTCCATATGTTGTTTACGCAGACTTCGAATCACTCATTGTTCCTTATGAAGGGCCAGCGCCTCAAAAACTTCGAAAAACAGTCTTAATGAGTAATCACAGATTGTTCCTATGCTTTTATTGTTGTCAGGTCGGATGGCGTCCATTCAAAGCCAGAATTTTATAGAGGACCAGATGCTGCAGAAACTTTCTTAAAACCCATGCAGCAAGTGCGTAAACGCCTGTTTTTAATAATCTAAACTTATTTTGAAATCATAATGACGCCCGAAGACCAACAACAGTATAAATCAGCCACACATTGTTGGATTTGTGGTTTAGAACTAATGTCTAACAGTGAAGACGCCAATCCGACAGTAAGAGACCATGATCACATTTGCGGAAAGTTCAGAGGAGCAGCGCACAGTAAATGCAATCTTCAACTAAACTTTAATCCTAAGACATGGAAGCTGCCTATATTCTTTCACAACTTGAGAGGTTACGACTCTCACCTTATAATGCAAGCAGTAACCGACGCCTTTAGGGTGTCATGCATTGCACAGTCATCAGAAAAGTACATGTGTTTCACTTTAAATAACATGTCTTTTTATGACTCTATGCAGCACATGATGGGATCATTAGAGTCACTGGCTATGTCCTTAAAGTCCTGCCCAATAACGGAAGAATATTTTGACCCAACTCTTGTCAGAAGTGAATATATCCTTATGAATACATGAACAGTTGGGAAAGGTTTGAAGAAGACACACTTCCTCCTAAAGTTGCGTTCTGTTCTAGTCTTAAAGGAAAGGAAATCTGTGATTCCGATTACCAGCATGCTTAAGATGCGTGGCAGAAGTTAGAGTGTAAAACAATGGGAGACTATCATGATGAGCTGAGAGAAAATGGCGAAAGACAGGTTTGACTGTTCATAAGCAAATTTATTTACATGCTATGAAGAGTACTCGCTCAGTTGATATTCTTGCGAGAAAAGACTATTATTTTCAACAAAATGATGGCTTGTTCGTCTTCTAGACAACTGTTCAATGTTTCGGACTCGCTTTTAGGGCGGAAAAAATGTAACTGTCTCCCCTCAGACACCGCAAAGTCAGACCTGCCTCAGCGCTTTTGCGACTATTTCAGTGACAAAATAAAAACTCTTCGCAGTGACCTTGCCAGCGGTCTTCTGTGGCGCCAACTTTCCAGGAATACGATGGTCCATTATTCGCTGCTTTTGAGCCTGTGTCAGAGAAGGACATTTACGATCTGATTTTGTCAATGCCTACTAAGAGTTGTGTGTTAGACCCTTTACCAACTGAACTTGCTAAGACATGCCTCCATGATCTTTTACCATTGATAACTAACATCATTAATTCCTCTTTGTGTACTGGCATTGTTCCTTCACAATTTAAGCAAGCTGTTGTACACCTTTGTTGAAGAAAAAAGGACTGGACTGTAATGTGTTAAAAAACTATAGACCTGTGTCAATTTGCCATTTTTGTCAAGGTTCTTGAAAAAGTTGTTTTGAAACAACTACAAAAGCACATTCTCGATAATAACCTGTTCGAGATGTTTTCAATCTGCATACAGAAGGGATCACAGCACGGAGACCGCCGTGCTGAGCGTCATGAACAGCTTGCTCTTGGAGAGCGATGCCCACAAGGTTTCTGTGATGGCGCTGCTCGACCTCAGTGCGGCGTTCGACACGCTTGATCATTCTGTACTGCTAAAGAGACTAGAGAGAACTTACGGTCTCAGAGGTACGGTGCTTGACTGGTTTTCATCATATGTATGTGATCGAGAACAACGTGTTTTCATTGACAGTGTTAAATCATCACCATCTCCTCTTTTGTTTGGCGTGCCACAAGGCTCCGTGTTGGGACTGTGCTTTTTAACCCTTTATTCTCAGCCTTTGTCGGATGTCATGTCTCGGAATGATTGTCAGTATCACAAGTATGCTGATGATACTGAAGTATCGTCAAGTAGTGTTCCGCAGGATTTTCCTAATGTTATTTCTAAAGTTCAAACCTGCGTCCATGACGTATCATCTGGATGGTTAGCAATAAGCTTAAACTAAACCAGACAAAACCGAAGTGATCAAGGTGGGTGTTCCATCATGCCTGCGGCAGATTAAAGACAGTTCGATTGAATTGGAAGACAGCTGTATTGATTTTAAAGAAAGTGTGAAATATCTCGGTGTGAAACTAGACAGCACTCTGACTATGAAAGACCACATCAGCAGTGTGTGTCGAGCCTGTTTCCTGGAACTCAGGCGCATTGCTAGCATTAGGCAATATCTCTCAAGAGAAGCAGTGAGAAAACTAGTATCGGCCTCCATTCTGTCACGTATTGATTACTGTAATGCCACTTTCATTGGTATCACAGATGAGCAGCTCTCACGTCTACAACGAATTCAAATGCTGCTGCTCGGTTAGTTTTGAGAAAACGTAAACGAGACCATGTCTCGCCGATGCTTCGCGAGCTTCACTGGCTGCCAGTCGAAGCTCGTGTACAATACAAAGTGGCTGTTCTGGCTTATCGCCACTTTGAGGGTAGTCTAGCGCCCTGTCTCTCAGTGACCTTGACCACCAGGAACTTTGCTAGAGTCTGAGATCTTCTTCAGAGAAGCAGTTAGTGTCCCCAGGTCGAACCTTCAGACAGCTGGGGGGCGTGCCTTTAGTATTGCTGCTCCAAGGATATGGAATAAGTTGCCGGTCAGCCTCAGACACTCACCTTCTCTTAGCACTTTCAAGAGCCATCTGTAAACCTATCTTTTCAAAGCACATTTAGGGTATGCTTTTTTGTTTTATTCTGTAGTTAGACGTGCTGCTTTTATTTTTTATCTTATTATTTTTGTGCTGTAGATTTTCTATATTAATGATTGTTTCGAATGAATCACAATGTATAAAGGAACGTTATGCGTGAGATCAAGCGCAATGAGTAATTTGTTGAATTAGAATTGCGCTATAGAAATGCAAATCCATTATTATTATTATTATTATGATTCATACTTGATGGCAGATGTATGTTTGTTGGCGAACGTCTTGAAAATTACAGAAAGACCTGCATGAACATTATAGCCTGGATTCCTGCGCATTATATTTCTGCGCCCGGGATGAGTTGGGATGCTTTCTTAAAATTTATGGAGTACAGATTGATTTATTGTCTGACCTACCAATGATTCAGATGATTGAAAACGGATTGCGTGGGGGAATTAGTATGGCGTCCATCATTACTGTAAAGCAAACAACAAATACTTGAACGACTATGATCCAAGTAAAAGGTCTAACTATCTCATGTATTTAGATGAAACAATCTGTATGGATGGGCAATGGCGCAATCGCTTCCATTACGTAACTTTAAAATGTACACAGGTGGTGGTACAAATAATATTCAAAGAGCATTAAAGTGGTTGATCAGTTTGACGCCAGATCGGAAACGGGGCTTTATTCTGGAAGTTGACTTAGAATATCCTCAGGAACTCCATGACCTGCATAATGACTATCCATTAGCAGCAGAAAGTCTAAAGACGGCAAAAACAGAACCACCTAAACTTGTGCCTAATCTTCGAGGCAAAAAAAATTATGTCTGTCATTACAGACTTCTACAATTTTATTTAAGACATGGTTTGAAGTTGACAGCTGTTCATCGTATAATTGCTTTTGATCAAGAAACAGTTCATGAACCATACATCATGAAGAACACTGATCTCAGAACTAAATCCACAGATGCTTCAGAAAAAGACTTTTTCAAGCTGATGAACAACAGTTGTTTCGGAAAGACTATGGAGAATCCGCACAAGCGTAAAGATGTTAGATTGGTCACCAGAGAGAACGATGCAATTAAGCTGACTTCTAAACCTAATTATCAGGACTTCAGAAGATTTCATGATCAGCTTTTTGGTATAATGATGAAAAAAAGAAAGTCAAATTGGATAAGCCCGTTTTTATTGGGTTTACTGTTTTAGAATTATCAAAGCTTTTGATGTTAGAATTTCTTTACGACTACTTTAAGCCCTCGTATCCTGAGTCCAGAGTACTTTACACAGATACAGACAGTTTTGTTATAGATATCCCTACTGAAGATATTTATAAAAGACATGGAATTAGAAGTAGCTAAAGGGCATGCGGGATGGTACGACACATCTGATTATCCTAAAGATTCGCCTTTGCATTCAATTACTAACAAGAAGGTTTTAGGAAAGATGAAGGATGAATTATCTGGAGGGGTGATCAAGGAGTTTGTTGGGTTAAGGTCGAAAATGTACAGTATTTCGAGCCAGGAGAAAACTATCAAAAAAGCAAAGGGAATATCTCGCAGTGTTGTGCAGTCGAGCATATCGCATGACAACTACAAAGAAGCATTGTTTAATAAACATACTTTTCATCATGACAACGTAAAACTGCGATCTAATCTACATGAGATCAACACAACTGTTGTAACAAAGAAGTCATTAGATAGAACAAACACAAAACGTGTGTTTGTTAATCCTGAGTTTTCATATCAATCGGGCATTGGAGAACAGCATAATTATATATCTTCTTCGGGTTTATATTCGGGTCCATATTTTTCCTCAACTTTATCTAGAAAATCATCATATCAACCTCCAATTCAGACAAATTTTTTCTCATGTTTGCTTGATGCGCCCGAATTTTTTTTATTAATCAAGATATTCTTTATCCCATTTTTGATAGTCAAAATTTGGGATTTTGGGCTGTAGGTGATCTGGATGCAGTGCCATGTGCCAATGAATCCTTGTAATTGTTTCTTTAACAGCAGAATACGTACCATGTGATTCTCGTATTAATTCCAGGTCTCTTTATTTATTATTCTGCTACCTCTTTTGATTCCATTTCAGTTCCAGGTTCTTTCTTTTGGCCTTCCATTTTAAACCAAAATATATTTACGTAAATCAGTTAAAGCGGAACTGTGTCTGGCAGGATTATTTGCAGTTCTTCCTTCACAAAAGATCTTTGAGGGGCTGGTTGTTTTGTTGTGTCAGTTTCTCGCAAATAATACACGGGCGGATTCATCTTTACAATTCTTTTTATTTCATACGGGTCAACCTCCAAATGGATCTGTTGCCCTAAAGCGAGTGTCCCCTTCTGCTTCTCCCGGCAAATAAAGGTACCTTACTTTCAAACCAAAGGGTAATAGTTTGCTGGATGAAGACTCTCCTTCAACAACATTTATTGTTTGTTTTTGATTGCCTGTACTGGTTTTAGACCTGTTAATTTAAATTCTTCATTATTCATTGCACGTAGAACTGAGGGCAGTCTTCTAACCCATTCTGTGTTGCGAGAATTGTCAATCAGCTCTCTGTGATATGGTAGGAGAAAAGCCTTTCGGATAACTGTTTGTTAAAGTTTTCAACCAAAGCCTGTGATCTGTGAACTCCTGAAATGCCTCTTTTAATGGAAACTCTATGTTTTAAAATAACTGATTCACTTGGCCTTTAAATTCGTTTCCATCATCGACTTGAATCATGCGAGGATAAGTTAACGGGCCTCGTTGGTATATCAGTTGTATGGCAACAGCAACAGCAGAAGCACTCTTTTGTGTTAATGGTTCCGCATCTTTGTATCTTGAAGCTATGTCAATGACTGTGAGCGCGTACTTAAATCTTTTTCGTCTAATCGTATCATAGGGTAAATATAGAAGATCCATTTGAGGGGTTTGTCGTTTGGTGTTGTATTTACAAAGTGTGGTCTCTGTATTCGTCTAGGCGCAGGTAAATAAATTTGCCAAATCGCTTGTTTAGATAACCATTCCTTTGCTGTTTTTTCACTGACTCCGGCTCTTGGCTTAGCTTTTTGATTGCTGTTATTCCCTTCCAATATCCTTTAGGCGAATATAGATTTTTTCATTTTTTATTCAGCCCAATATTATGCGCAACAAAATACACAACGGTCATACCAAAGATAACAAACGCGATTTCTTGCATCTTTTGTTTTTCTGATGGATGATAAAAGTCGCTGAATTTTGGTGGGGGCAATGTCTCGATTGGTTTGCCTGTTACAGGATAATATTCTTTATCGCTTGATCAACATCTTTAAATGTGAAGCTGCATCCCCCTGTTTTTTCAGTTTGTTATTAATAAATCAAAACTGCTCAATTCTCTGCTTTTTATAGTGATCTTGTGCTGCAGCTAGTTGCTCCACAGCTTTGTTATGTCTTTTTCTCTCACCGTCATCCCGCATGTTTCCTAAATGCGTAATTACTTCCGCTAAAGCAAGCGCATTCACTACTGCACCGCCTATATCATTACGAGCGAAGCCATTTTTTATAAATGTATTTTTTTATTTTTACATATTGATACTGTCTGGAATTATTCCTTGCTTAACTAAAAAATCTTTCGTAGCAAATAAAGCTGTAATAACAGCAATTAGCTTTGCTGAGTCTTCAAAGTCTAGTTTGCCAAGATCTGCTGGTTTTATTTTTAACAGGCTTTTACCAAGCATTGTGTATCCTACACTTAGGCCCCCAATAACAGCAGAATGGTATACAAGGTTGGTAACAGTTTTTTCGGTGCTCATTTTTAAAAATAAAATAATTATAATTATAAAAAACATGAACAGCGATGATCTACTACAGCTACAGGGTAGCCTAAACCTTCCTGAACTTATGAATGACCAAGTTGATGACCAAGCTATTATGTCCAAAAAGGAAAGGGCTGTATTCTTTGGCAGCATGTGGAAAAAACAAAACAGTACCTCGGAAATGAATTCAGCATAGAACAGATTCAACAAATGTCGCCACAAGACATTTTAAAGTTCACAACAGGTATGAAGCGCAACTAGGATCAAGAATGGGAAAAAGTGTAGGACAAACGGTTCTTAGTTGTACACTAAACTAGTTAGTAGATTTGCACCTATTGATCTGAACAAGATTTTATGTATGATTTAACGCAGGATCCGGTTTTAACAAAGTCATTAGAGTCTCTAGGGTGTGATCTGTATTTCAGATTTGGAACATTATTGTCGCCAGTGATCGCAGGATTAATTACTTTAATCATATAGATTTTGTTACCCTTCAAAATGACCGAGCCAGAAAATCAGCAGAATCAGGGAAAAAATTGAATCAGGTGGAGAAAGTGACCAGTAAAAAGCCTGGGGGCGTTGCAGCAGGAAAAAAATTAGCAAAGTGGAACAAACAAAATAAATTACAGTTTCAATCCCAGATTATTGCCGCTAATCATAGGATTAAAATTTCTTTTAATCATATAGATTTTGTTTCTCTTAAAAATGACCGAGCCAGAAAATCAGCAGAATCCGGTGGAGAAAGTGGCCAGTAAAAAGCATCCTGGGCGTGTTGCAGCAGGAAAAAGAGTAGCAGAGTGGAACAAACAAAGAAAATTAATGTTACAATCACAGACTATAGCCCATAATGAAAAAGTGCTAGAGCCGCAGCTAGTTGTTTCAACGCCAGCTATAAAAACACCAGAACAAGAACAAGCTGATTCAAGGCCTACACTGCCAAAGTCTTCATGGAATATTGAACTTAAAACAGTTGTCACTTTGAGCGCCATTGCTGCTGCTTGGGGCGGTTATTACTGTTATAAAATATATAAACAGCAACAGCGAAAACGAAAGCAGTCAAAAAAATCTGAACCACTAAATACAGAAGCCAAACAAAAAAGCATGCCAGAACCGCCAACAACAAAAGATCATTTTGATCCATTTCAAATGCAATAAAAATTTTGTTTCTTTGATAAAAATAGATCATGGCGGATTATTATTTGTTTAAAATGATGGAGTCAATAAATAAAGACATGGAGTCTATAAAGACCATTTCCATAAAAACCCGAATTGTAATCAATGTGGTTGCTTACAATGTAAGAACTTCATTAAGATCTATGCTGACCGATCTAGCGCCAAGGACGCTGAGCAAGACATCCTCAACGATGACGCGTTTTTTGAGGCGTGTGTGTACTATATTAGACATCTACTATTTAAGACAAAAACATAGATTGTATTGTTTTTTGATAATTATAAGATAACTTGAATAAGACTTGGTTGTACTTAGAGGATGACTTAATGTGACTTAAGTAAGAACTTGAGGTGAATTGATCAAGAACTTATTAAGAACTTGAGGTAACTTAATTAAGAACTTAATTAGAACTTGGGGTGCTTGATTAAAAACTTAATTAAGGACTTGGGGTGACTTAATTAAGAATTAATTAAGGACTTGGGGTGACTTGGGGGGACTTGGGGTGACTTGGGGGTGAAGGTGTCAAGTGTCTCAAAGTGGAACTGGGGCCACTTGCTTTGTGACTGAAGGCCAGCAACTAGGTCCTATGAGGAACGTTTGACCTAGTTTACTGCTGCGCTTTGCAGGTCAAGCGTTCTTACAAGGAACGTTTGACCTAGTTCGCTGCTGTGCTCCTCTTTTTTCTCAACCAGGCTTGCAACTGGCTTTGGCAGAGTTACAGCAGTTACTGGTAGATGTACTAAGGTCTGCCTAGCCCTATCTAGTTCGTTTGCCAGAACTCCCGAAAATCGCTATTCAGTTGCATAATCCTAATAATACTTTGACGTTTGATATACAGTTCAGCAATGCTGATCCCCAGCTTATGGAATTTGGGATAGTTGTAAAAACATATTGAAAGCTGAATAAGTTTTCTGGCATATGAATCAGACATGCCCACCTGCGCCTTAAGAAATGAACGCCATGTTTGAAGCGATTTTGTTCTTTCAAACATGGCTTTAGCTGTCTCAAGCCAGCGTCCAACAATCAACGCGTGATGGATTGTTTTGCTTACATTTTGTTTTATCAACATAGCACCGCTTTTTAAAAAAGGAAGCATCTCATCAACAGTTAAGCAATTATTATAATTGGCCACATCTTGTTCGCTAATGTCATTTTCATTTTCTTGAACCAACAACCCTTTAAGATAGTCGTGCATTTCCAAAGCAGTCGGTTCACTTTTTTCTTTTTCTCTGCCTTCTAGAAAAGCAATGCTTCTTTTCGGTTTCACTGGTAGAGAACAGGCTTCGCCTAGTTCCTTTTTTGACAAATACTCTAACATGCAGTTAAAGTAAAACTTGTGATCTTGAATAGCGCGAGCCTGTTCTTCAGTAAACCTGTTAGCCATTGTTAAAATAACACCAAACACAGTAGTCGACAGAGCACAGTAAAAAACAACCTTCTCGTTCGGCAGTCAGTGGAAGAATGGTGAAATCGGTCTTCGAGTTCGAGAATGTTCTTTTCTGATTGCACCATAATGTTGCAAGTTAACCTGGCCAGATGCGCGTTGCCCGCTCGCCTTATGGTGGTTACAGTCAGATAATTACAGGTATTGCAAGCCGCATGGACCGCTGTACCACCTGATACGCCCTGCCACAATCTGCGAACCCTGTAATTAGCAGTGTCTCGACCAAGTCTTACATGATTTCCAGATTTAGGTGGGATTTCCCACTCTATGTCTGTTGTCGTTTAC